>JABSTQ010011092.1:0-188307 GCA_013358835.2 Ixodes persulcatus | reverse complement strand
CTCGTCTTTCTGAGGGAGCTCATTAATTTGCAGCTGCAAAGGCCAAATGCAAAACTTCGAGGACTCAAACAGAGGGACACCATCAGCGTTCCAGGCGACACTGATGTCACTTGATGTCAGGGGCAGCTTGTATGCCTTGCTTAATGTGATGTCCCCAACATCACGCGACACCCTTTTTAGTTTCAATGATATCCAGCTATTTTCCTCCTCCAAGATGTCACGGCACTGCGCTTCAACGTTGAGCATAATAAAGTAGCAGGCACGTTTTGTCAGAGCAGAAATTGCGTGACTGCTCTGACAGTCAGGACACAGAATGTCAACTTCATCGTCTTTCGCAACTCCTAGGTAAACCATAGTTTCCGGGCAATAAAAATGCATTGAGGCTAACCTTTTGCAGCCGGAAAACTGCTTAAAAAAAGGTACTTTGACATGGGGAATACTGTCCCTGAAGGCAAATGAGCTTCAATCCCATGAAGCAAGCTCTCTGTTGCCTCTTTCGTATTGTGGTGGCGCAGACTGTGCCCCATGACGAGCAGGCTTTCCCCTTGGGTGATCTTACAATAAGGGTAGAGCTTTCCATCCTAGAACAAAAACGAAGAATTACTAAACACAATATTATCTAGAAATTGAGAACTAATTCATTTCTGCTACGCCTCCTTGTACTCTACGGGGTCCTTGCACCTGGTGTCAGTTCCACCCTTGCGTGATACTTTCTGCCATTTTCCATATTCATTTGCACGTAAGTGATTCTTCATTAGTAAAGTCTTTGATGTCGGTGAATGCAAAAGCAAGCACATGGCTTCATCAACGACAGAACCCAAAAATATGACTGGGGACGCATTTGAAATGCACCCCAGATTACTCGGTTTTTCCCTTTTTTTAGCTCCGCCCGGCGGCCTCTCTGCTGGAGCTTTTTTGCCCACAAGCTGACTTCCCAAACGCGCCCTGTGGAGAAATAGTGCAACCAAGCTCTGCTGCGCTGTCCTCGCGCAACGCAGCAGAGGCTGGTTGCACTATTTCTCCATGGGGCGTGGCGCTGTTGGGGCCGAGAAGCGCTCCGATTGCAAACCGAAACTTAAAAACCCGTCGAAGGTTTGCGGTTTTTCAGAAAGCCGTAAAATGCTGCGCATGCCTTCTATCATTCTGAAATTTATTGATTTAGTGTTTTTCGAAGATGCTCAGCAATTTTCTAGTTGAAACTCTGCCCTTAAACACAATTTAAAAAAAGTTAATTATGCAAAAATATTTAACTTAATTATCCCAAATTTTAATAATTTTCCTAAATGGGCCCCTGACCCAGGATCAAATTTTTTTGTTGCGACGCATAGTTTTTGCAATATCGAATTTGTCCACTTTTTGTGAAACACCCTGTATACATAAAGCGTAGACCGCATGGAGCGTTTTTCTGCAAGCGAAAACGCGACGCGCTATGAACGCTCGCGCGGAAGCTGACGCGGGGGCACCCGCATGCAGCCAAAGCCAAGCGCCGCCGGCCGCGCGTTATCAACGTTGCCAGATAACCGATTTCTCAACGCGCGATGTTATTGCTCACGCAAATACTACAAAATAAGAGTTAAAGTATTAAATAAGTAAATCAAACGGGTTTTTGTGTCAAAAAGAACACTTTTTCAATTTTTATATGGCCAATAAAAAGGTTTTTGAACACTTTGAATTGCGCTGAATACGTAACAGCGTACTGAGCCAGCCGCGTCGCGAGTGGTGTGTTGTTCGCGTTGTTCGTGTTGCGTGCTTTTCTGCGCTGAGTGGAAGTAAAGTTTACTTTAGTGCAAGCTCTATTTGCCAGAATTTGAGATTTGCTCTAGTCCAGTATGGAGCGAAGGCGAAAGCTCCTCCTGCTAAGAAGTATGCTTGTGCTAAAGCAGGCACAACTGGAAAATCGATCCAAAAAAATGGGGCGTTTCTCAACTTCGTCAATGAGCATTTCATTGAATGCACGTTTGTCAACCATCGCACGTGCAATCGGCAAACAGAAAGAAGCGCAGTCAAACCGCCAAAACCAGAAGCGGTTTTCTGTGCTGAATCATGTGATGGTTCGAGCGACTCTCATTGGGCGAGAGCCGCTTCGACGCCTCGGCGCGCGCGTCTTGTTCTGGGTCGGCGAGAAACCAACGCTCCCGCGAAAACGCGCTGCCGCGCGCAGGAAATGACGTCAATTTGACGCCGACGCGCCCGAATCGCGAGCAAAAACGCTCCATGCGGTCTACGCTTAATAAATAACAAGAATACCACATAACATTTCTATATGCAATACATGCAAGACGATACACAAAAATAGAAACATGGCCTACTGATCGTTTCCATCAGATGTTGGTCCAGATACAGTCGGCCATAAAAGATTATGGACCAGGCGAGCTGTGGCCGAGGTGCATTACTGCGCTACCTTGCGGCGCGGCACCTGTGTTTGAGACCCGTAGTGCGCGCATGCGCGTGCTTTGGCACTCGGAGACATGTTAGCTCTCCTGCTTCCAGCCGACGCCTTCGCCGCTTCGGTAGCCTCCGTTGGCAGCCGTGGCAGAGCTGTATCCCGGTGCCTCAATGAGGGGCGGAAGCCAAGATATCAACTCTATCTCTAGCCGCCAGGCATGGTATCGTTTTTCCCAGCTCAGCAACCAAAAAAACAGTCATCCTGATTTTTTTTATAATAGTTTTTTTAATTCGTTTTAATATTTTATTTAATAATGTGTGCAATATATAGCAAATTACGCTTTCTGAATTAATTGTTGTCACTGGCTGGTTGACAGGCTGTTTTCCTGGCCACTGAGCTGGAAAAACGATACGATGCCTGGCGGCTGGAGACAAAGTTGATATCTCGGCTTCTGCCCCTCATTGCGGCACCAAGGTACAGCTGCGGCACGGCAGTCAATGGAGGCTACCGAAGCGGCGCCCGGCACCATACTCGTGAGTAAGAAGGTCTCGGGTGGAAGCAGGAAAGTTAACATGCCTGCGAGTACCAAAGGACGTGCATGTGCGCACTACGGGTCTCGAACACAGGTGCCAAGCCGCAAGGTAGCGCAGTAATGCAGCTCGGTCACAGCTTGCCTGGTCCGCAAACGTTTGTGGCCGACTGTACCTGGACGAAGCATCTGATCGGACAACTTGCCTAAATTCTTTCTCCACTATTCCTTATAAAGGCAGAGGGCAGTAGCAGCTGGCCTTACAATGCTGCAAGCAGCAAGCTGAAATGATAGTTACACGAGTTTGCTCGAAAACCACCTAAAGCGTCAATCATAATGTTTAGTGTATATTGTCATGTTTCATCAAAGCACATTTAGGAATTCACTCAAATTTTGGAGCACCCTTTGCTAATGTAAAATTGTAGGAAGGTACGGTCAATTCCATTTTTATTACTAAAAAACCACGAAAACAATTATGCCTCATGACTACATAACGATTTGCGGCAGCGAGAAGCGCTTCGCAAGGAGACGCTAAAGCGGAAAGTACTAATTTTATGGCACAAGAACCTTAATTAGACGGAGAGCTCGTGTGGAGCATATGAGTGGTTAAAGTATTTGATGTGAAACTGAGTTACACTCTTAAAAAAAAGGGTACTGTAGTACCCTCCTTAAGGGGGTAACCGACTTGCACACAGGGCAATCCCTTTTGGAGGTATCGTTACCCCCTGCATCGAGGGTGCAAACTTACCCCCTAGGTTAGGGTGCAACATTGCCCCCTTTTGGAGGTAACCTTAGTTCCTTTTGGTGTTAAAAGTGCATCCTTTATGGGTCAGCCTTTACCTCCTTTCGGGGGGAATTTCAACCCTTTTGAGAGGTAAGACGACGTAATTGAGGGCGCTGCTTTTACCTCCTTTTGGAGGGAACTATGATCCACTTTGGGGTTGAATGCACACGATGAGGAAAACAGCTCAGAAATCGCGAACTACGAAGAACAAACACGACAGAAAAGTGCTGTCCTGTCATGTTTGTTCTTCGTACTCCAGGCGTTCCGAGCTGTTTTCCCCATCATGTATAACAGCAACCAACTGGCCCAGTTCACCACCTTATTACAGGTTAAATGCACACTTGATGGAATCACTTTGGAATCACATGACAATGTTTTATTGTGGCTGTCACAAACAAAATGGCATAAAAATCAATGGCATGACTAGACAACTTATAAAAGTTCTAAGATGAAACCACTAAGCGCAATAAAGGCATCTGGAACAACACTTTCGGGGCTCTACTCGTAGCTAAAGATGAACTAGAGGCCGAATGCAACCAGGACTGCCTCAGCAGGCGACGCGGCTTCGAGATCTCCCTCCACTGCCACATAGCTGGGCACCTCAGGATTAATTAGGCTTGAGCTGACAGCCACCAGGTAGATTGCGCTGCCTGCCTAGAACCAAAAAAATGTGGAAATCATGTGATATGAAGTTGAAACATATCATCCCCAATTTGAAGAAATTGTGAAGAAATATTAGATTTTTCTAAGACGCATTTGGAGCATTTGATGGGCCACTGATTCCAGCATTATAAAGCATCAACCATACTTACCAGACGTGGCCAGTTTAACTGTTGACTAACTACCACTGACTAAAATTATCACATGGCGGGTGGTATTCATAGATTAGTAAGCACTTTGTATTCACCGGTCATGTTTAAATTTGTCACCCCGATTAACTTAGGTGACAAACAGATCTTAGTCAAAAGGGTACAACTAGTGTAGCAGGTTAGTATATACAAGTGCTGATTGTTGGGCGAGTTGGCATTGTACGTGAAAAAACATGACTGCGCTTTAAGACAAGGACAGAAGAAGAACATACACCACAGAGCGCTACACCACATTAGCTACTCAGCACCACAGCAGATCCCTATGACCGCCAACCCTAACTGCCGAACTTCGGAAAATATGCAAATATTTTTGCCGAAGTGCTCTGCCAGATAAAAATTGAATTTGTTTTATTTAGACATGAGAAGAACAGCACACAAGGACGAGAACACATAAAAAGAACACACCGAAAAAGACACACTCAAGCGCCTTATGTGTCTTACTCTAATTTATTTACTCGAAGTATACTCTCAATTTTCTCTGAAAAATGAACGAACACCACACACACAAAGAAAATTTAAAAATCAAGAACCTCATTTCAATTGCCCAAATGCGAACAAGAACATCAAAATAATATATCTGACTACGCTTACCTGCAGTTGCGTCCAAGGTAGCAGGCATCCAGTACCCTCGACGAAATCACCCTACAACGTTGACGCAGTAGGAAAGAAATATATTCAATCAACTTAAAATAATGTAAACTTAGCCATCTGACTCGCCTATTGCATGATCAGCTTTTAACAATGCCTGCTCACACGCAGCAAAAAAAAAAAAAATGCCAAGACGATATACTTGCTAGTCTTTCTGCCGGCAATAACTTAATGACCTTATTCAGTAATATACTACTATTAATGTTTGCGAAGCGCACGAATCATTTCTAACTGCCGAATGTCGAACTTCGGCAAATATGTAAATCTTTTTGCCGAAGTAATTCGCGAGATTAAAATTTAAAATTGAATCTATGTTTTATTTAGACATGAGAAGAACAGCACACAAGCACGAAAACACAAAAAATAACACCGAAAAAGACACACTCAAGCGCCTTGTGGGTCTTACTCTAATTTATTTATTTGAAGTATACACTCAATTTTCTCTCGGAAATGAACAAACAGCACACACACAAAATAAACATAAAGATCAAGAGCCCCATTTCAAGTGCACAAATGGGAACAAGAAAATCAAAATAAAATATTGCACTACGCTTACCTGCAGTAAACAGTGTTAAGAACTGTCACGAGATGCGTCCAAAGTAGCAGGCATCCAGTACCCTCGACGAAATCACCCTGCAACGTTGCCGCAGGACGAAATAAATATATTCAATCAACTTCAAATAATGCAAACTTGAGCCATATCTAACTCGCCTACTGAATGATTACTTTTAAAAAAACCTGATCACACGCAAAAAAAAAAAAAAAAAAAAAAAAAAGCCAAGACAACACTATAATTGCTAGTCTCACTGCCCGCAACAACTTAATAACCTTATTCCGTAATATACTACTTTTAATGTTTGCGAAGCGCACGAATAATTTCTAACTGCCGAATGTCGAACTTCGGCAAATATGTAAATATTCTTGCCGAAGTAATTTGCCAGATTAAAATTGAATGTATGTCTTATTTAGACATGAGAAGAACAGCACACAAGGACGAAAACGCAAAAAAAAAAAAAAAGGCACACTCAAGCGCCTTGTGTGTCTTACTCTAATTTATTTACTCGAAGTATACATTCAATTTTCTCTCGGAAATGAACGAACAGCACACACACAAAATCAACATAAAAATCAAGAGCCCCATTTCAAGTGCACAAACTGGAACAAGAAAATCAAAATAAAATATCGGACTCCACTTACCTGCAGTAAGCGAACTGTCACGAGATGAGTCCAAGGTAGCAGCCATCCAGTACCCTCGACGAAATCACCCTACAACGTTGCCGCAGGACGAAAGAAATATATTCAATCAACTTCAAATAATACAAACTTGAGTTATATCTAACTCGCCTACTGAATGATCAGAGTTTTAGAAATGCCTGATCACACGCAAAGAAAATGCCAAGACAATATAATTGCTAGCCCGCTGCCTGTAACAACTTCATGACCTAATTCCGTAATATAATACTATCAATGTTTGCGAAGCGCACGAAGTGCGAAGTGCGAAGCGAAGCTCAGACATTTATATTCGGTATTTCAAGGTAACGTGACATTTTACCAAACTATTTATTAAACCTCGTTAAACTAAAAATTAAAAAAAAAAACAAAAAAAAAACGTTGATATTAAGAATCAGTGTTTAACACTGATTTTTACAAATATCACCGACGTTGAGAATAAATCGCGCCGGTTGGCCGGTGCCGCCAATGAATGCCTGATCGACTACTGCTCCGCGGGGAAAAAACAAAATAAAACAAAAAACAACCACCTTATGAGATTTTCAAATATCTGATCAGATCCTCAATTTAACGTCCGACGCGACACATCAACGGCCCCAAAAAGAGAAAACCTCCTACCCCCTCACGCCTTAAACGTAGGCGACACCCGATTCAAAAGGCGTCTTGCCGCCCGGCTCGCCGAACCGCCGCTCTCCCCCTTCGTCTACCCGCACACACATACACCGGGAAAAACTGCTGGCTAAGCCACTGGTTAGCGTATGTCAACCTTCTAAATGTGCGCTAGTGCAAGCGACAGTCATTCCTGTTCTTGCTCTTTATGAACTTCGATGGTCTAAACCGTGTCTGCGTTCGCGCCACACACTAATTTTATCGAACGCTCGACGCCTTCAAACGTGCCAACATGTCCGCCAACCCTTTGTCTAAAGAAGACGGGGGTCGGGTTCCCGGGCGGTCATAACCGACGCCAACTGCCGACCGCGCAGAACATTTCCTTACCTGCATACGGTGCACACGACTTGGATCTTCGACTGAAGTCAATGCAGCGCTTTCCGTGACCTCGTAAGAAGAGACTGAACCGAACAGAACAATAAAGAACGTTCCTGCACCGGGACGCCTCCGTCGAACGTTCGAGAAGAAACAACGTTATGCCGTCATGACCGGGCGCGTCGGCAGCGTCGGCGGCGAAGGCGCGGACACTCTTCGGCCGGGCAGGCGCTCTCCCACGCATGCGCGAATAATCACGTGTCATACGAGGAGACCAATTAGCGAACTCGTTTGCGCCTTTCCACAGCCAATCGCAGAGCCCAGGCTTTGGCAGTGCAAAACAGGTGCACCCTCTGGGAGGTAATACATGCCGCCTTGGTGCCCCTTTGCGGCGAACTTCACCTGGTAGCACCGCATTCTTCGTGTTTGCTGCGCTTGAGGAGGTAACAAGCGGAGCGTTTTACGCCTGGGCGGGAGGAGGGTGGTAAAGGCGGTCTGTTACCTCCTTTTGGTCCCCTTTTTTGTAAGAGTGTATATTTACCAGTTCGTTGACTTCCGGCGGTACTGCGGCAGTCCTCTGACTTCCGTCCTCGCTGTCGCTTGACGTATCTGCGCCGTCGCTCTCCGAAGAACTTGCGAGCGGGTCACCGCTTGGTGACATCCTCTGCCTTGCGTCCAAAGTAACGTTGCTTGCGTCACTAGGTGAATGCGGGCTACCGTTGTCGTTTGACGTCTGCCCCGCGTTGCTTGCTCCGTGCAGGCTGTCGACGTCGCTGGTCGACCCTATGTCGTCGTCGATCTGAGAAGGGTATGGGTCAGACGCAGGGGCACTGGCACCAGCGACCCCTTCTGCTGCAGTCCTCGAAGATAGCCTGCGCTTTGTGCGACCTGGCATCTCGCAGCTCCCATCCCAAAGATATTCTTTATAGCGCTTCCTACGAGGCATTGCGTCTCTAGAAGAGCAGTGCACGCAGCGTACGGCGAGACGGTGAGGTAAAACGGCAAAAGCACGTTCCGCGTGGTGTGAACTCACAGTAACGCTGTAACGAAGTCAAACCGACAAGTTGACACCATGGAAGACACGGAAAAAGCGTACGAGATGTACGAGACAGGGGGGTAAAGGTGGGTGAGGAGGAGTGGCAAATCCCGTGCGCCGACATCCTGTGTCCCGAGTGAAAGATCGCGAAAGAGAGCGACAGAACACGAGAGAAACAAACCAATGTTGCCAGCTGAAGGACGACAGTCGCGCAATGGTAATCGCGAAGACTGAAAACTCTCAGCAATATAAATAGTGATAATTTAACGTTGTAAACTAAATTCTGAGCTATTCTAACGCTTATAAAAAGCAGTACACGTATTACGCTGCATTAACTTCCCTTCTTTCTAAATCTCGGAAAACTGGTGGCTGCGCGGTTTCGTATTCCTAGGGCGCGGCCACCCGCGAAGCCAGTTATCTGGTTTAGTTTAGCGTTGACGCGAGGCCCTACATCTGCGCGGTATGCAAAAAGAAAGCTTCGAAAGGAACGCGGATATTTTTCCACCGGTAAGTTTGTGGATTGTTGAAGTTCATGAAACTGCTCTGATGATATAATTACGAGGGGCATTCATAAAGTTTGTATTATCGGCACACAAAATCGAAAAAAAACGGAACAAAACAGGCACCAGCATGAGCGCGCGTCCCTCTAGTTTCCGCACAGCATAAACATCGCATGCTCTAGTAGCTCAGAAAGCCGCTAGGGAGTCGAAACAAAAATGGCACCGCCCGTCGGTGCCAAGCACATGCAATGATCCGTTTTCTTCATTTGAAAGGAAGCAATGCCAAGGAGATTCATTCCGAGATGATGGCGGTGTTCGGGGAGAACGCCCCAGTTTATGACACTTTGGTTAAATGGCGCACCCGCTTCCAGTGTGGCCAAATAAGAGAAGAGCATTTCAAGGACGGCGACCAAGGGATTGCTGAAGTGGAGCGATTCCTGAACACTCAAAACGAGGAGTTCTATAACAATGTCCTCCGGCATGTGGTGCATCGCTGGAAAAAGTGGGTAACGTTTGGTGGCGAACATGTAGAGAAAGTCTCAACTCCTACTCGAGTTTGATTGCTGAATCTCTATTCCTTCGTGACAATAACACAAACTTTATGAACGCCCCTCGTATATTCGTGAAATCGAAGGCAGTTCGAACCATGTGTGGGACCCCGACGGTCTGCCTGCATGCTCCGCCGCTTGCGGCAGCCAGAATACATGGGAAAATGGCGGACGTTTTCCTATGGAGTTAATATGTATGATCTCTATGGTACGAGAAGACAATGCTTGTTGACTTGGCTACTGGCTGGCTTCGAAAATAGATTGAACTTGGATAGAGAAATGACTAAGTGTCAAGAACCTTTGTATTAGATGGTAGCTTGCGCCACCTACTCAGAACTATTTACAATTTTATACTAAGTTTGTTTTTTCTCTTTCGAGACATCTTTTACCAATCAACCGAATTAATTATCGCTGACAAGGCACACAGCATTGTCGCTAACTGATACGTTATTTCTTTAAAAGCACATAAAGCGCTGAATGGATCTCACGCGAGCACGTGCTTAGTGCTCACGCCAAGCTTCGTCTTCTTTATTTCAAACGCACTTTATTTTGATCCACACGCCTGACTTGCTGGCCTCACTTGGTGGGGAAGAGCTTTGCTGACTTGCGTCGCGATACATATAACTTTCCCCGTTATTGGTTAATGATCCACACAGTCTTCCAAGTGTGCTGGTTGCTTGATACGGCGACCGAATCTACTCCTTCAACCAGAGTTCGTTGGGACGTCGGCAGTGTTGTCCATGGTGGCTCTGGCCTTCCCATATGGCTCCGATTAGAAAGCTTATGTTTCATCGATGATCTCGGCGTTACCAGTGGCGTCGGAACAAGGGCCTGGCCTGGGGGAGGCGATCATCACCCCTAGACATTTCAAAACTTTTGTGCACACACTACAATACATGCTCCAGTGCAGAGGCGTAGTACAGTGGTGTATTCCCCCCTTCCCCCAAATTACATTGCGGTGTTTAAACCATGTAATTATACAGTTTAATGTGTGCACCGATTCTACGCTTAATGTGTTGTTATCGAGAAAATATCATTGACGGTGGGCCCGTATTGTTTCGTGGAGTTACATTTCGTTGAAAACATTTAATGGGAACACGTTTCGACAACGGTCGTTTCGTGGACACATGCTCCTGAGCCGTTTAGTCGGCTCGAGCTTGATTCACATAGATCTGTTTACCCAAGTCTCGGGATCCCCCTCCTCTCTGCACCGCCGTAAACCAGACTGTTTCAAAAGGCGTGTTATCGAACGTAACTAGTTTAATGTTTGCTTAATGGTTACAATGTTGACGGACGCAGACGACACGAAACATTTATTTCGAAGACAGCAGGGTTCTGTTCGACGAAACGTCGCAAGGTGTGTCGATAAAGCGAACATGGGAAGCCTGTCGATGGAACGTCGCATGCTCACGAAAATATATGCCGACGAAGCGTCGTTCAACGAAGTAATTGTCACCGAATCTGGGTCACGATGAGGCGGTCATTTTCCACGTTTTCTAGGCCTGTGTGCCTACATCTCAGCCGAGGAAATTCCTGGGCACTGGTGCACTGACAGTTTCAAACAAGGCAGGGCGGCTGCGCTTACAATGAATGCCGTACGTAAAATGGTAAGTTCAATATATTTAATATGTAAGCGCACCGATTTGCATTTTGCGTAAATTTCTGGCTTTCTGGTATCACCGCAGGACTATTAGCTGTGCCACATGAACGCATTCTAATGCAAACTTGTGCAGCATGGGTTAAAAAATTTGTGAAAGATGGCCAATGAACTTGAATCGCTTGAGTCACCTTCCGTACTATAACAGGCCGGCATCTGTGTGCTTTGCTGACAGCAAGATTTCGTGAGATATGCTTTTGAAGATAGTCTTCGATGAAAAACTAAAGCCTGATGAGAGAACCACTCGCCACAATTTTTGTGTTGAACAGGGAAGCGCAGTAAAATAGCGCTATGGCTAATAAAGTCAATAACAAACACAAAATAGCTAAAGACAAATTTACTTTCGGTGAACATTTTGAAAACCTTTATTGTTGTGCGTTCCTAAATGTAAGCGTTCAAACATTTAGGAAGAAAATAGTACAAAAATTCGCATTCACAGCGCCAATTTATTGCACGTTGACTGCGCAACGCACGTACGTACTATCGCGCACAATATGAGCTGTACACTGATCTCTATTTTAGTAGGCTGGATCGCGGATCGGGAGCCCGTCGGTGTCGCCACCGGCGGCCATTGCTTGACACCAGGCAATACACGCAAGTCTATGGGAGAAACGCACAAAAGTAAGAATATTGGAGCATGTACGCTGTGCTCGGAGGCGAGTATTTTATGGTGTGCTGCGATCCTTATGTCGGGTGTTTGGAGATAGAATCGGTATTTGTCAAACGTCCGGTCGCCGAATAAAAAAAATTGAACGTACCGGAGCACCTACGGCTGAGCTGGCAAGCTTGCTCTCGTAGTGGAGTAAACAAAGGAACTTACCGTCAATAAGACCGTCCTTAGGCGGTCTTATTGACGGCAAGCCCAGAAGCCCAGAAGTTGATGAATGACAAAGAAGTTACATCTCGACAGCGGCTTTCCGGGAGTGAGTGAATTCCGCGTAGCAGAGCCTTCGAGCTTGTCGTCTGCTAAACCCAACTCAAAGAAACCTCCACCGACTCCGCGGTCACTCTAGGTAACTCTCGCCTCATTGAGCTGCACTACAGCGGAGTCACTCTCGACCACAAAATATTTATTTATAAGAACTGCGAGGGCTGTCAGTTTTAAAATTTGTACGCAAGCTATTTAACGGGCTTATCGAAAAGCATCCAAAAAGTTTCAGTGCCGACAACAGCTTAGAAACGGGGGAAACGTCACTTTTTCTCGTTCTTCCCATAGAGTCCCATGCATTGGCTGGTGTCAATCAATGGCCGCCGGTGGCGACACTCGGCCCCAGCTGCCGAGGCCGCGGTCCGCGATCCAGCCTACTACAATAGAGATCAGTGGAGCTGAAACAGCGCTCCGGCCGGCGCACGGTACTACCTGCGCCGCCTTTCGCCTTGCTCCGCACACATGGCGCACCCTGAGTCCGAGATAAATTCCCACTTGCGCTCGCTGCGCCACTGCGCTCTTCCGGTCGTCTGCAAGCGAGACGGCGGGTGCAACAGCGGGCATGAGTGTGGTAGGGCGGCGGGGGGAACAAAAGATTACACTTGCTGTCCCTCTTTTGGAATTGATTAACTTTATTCTATCGCGCAGAATTCCGTACAAAAAACGCTGACTGGTGAAGAAAAAATATTGAAGTGTCTTAAATTTAAGCTGCGATTATCATTTTTGAAAGTCACATCAAAAGACATACCTGCCAAGTTTTACGATTTTATCGTAATGTGTCCGCTTTTCAGCGCTTTCTTACGGTTATCGTATTCCGCACTACGTGTAAAAAAAAAAAAAAGGTTTTGTTTAAGCTGCATCTCGCCTGTTTACAAGTTGGGGTTGGACACACGTACATAAAATTGTATGCCAGGGGGCGCAAGCTACCGCTTTAGTGTTGTATAGGTGGGTATAGCCGCTAACATCCATCCATCCATCTTAATCCAAAACTGTTTAGGAAATCTTCCTTGTTGTGGCGACGTTGGTTGTGGCGAACGTTGTGCTACTGGAACTTTTACTCATGATCCCTTGAAACCATCTTTGCTACAAGATGGCGGAAAAAAATACTTTCAAGTGTTTATTCCCAGCTATTCAATCGACTTTCCATTTATAAGACGTCGCGCAAGGGCGAAAGGTACGCATTTTGTAGTCTGCATCGCTGCGATGTCAACATTTCGCACGTTGGTCGCCGCACAAAAAGCACAAGGACGCTGCAAATTTAGTTGATACCAGCGAGAAGCTTGGAGGGTACTTTAGTCGATCAACGGATTACGACACTACCCGAGCAGTATGCCTTTTTACGGCATTTTTGATCGAACACAACGTGCCGTTCACGGTGGTTGTTGTGGAGACGTTAAAGAGCAAGAACTTTCCTCTTTTACGTCTCCGTTAAACCAGGCACAGGCGAAAGAGTTTTCAGCAAAGTGAAGAAGGCAAACACGCAGTTCCGCTCCTCCATGTCAGAAACGACTCTTGAACAGTTGTTTGTTGCGAGATGTAGCCAGTCCGGAAAGTGCCATGAACAAGTGTTCGACAAGAACTTCCCAAGAAAAGCAAAAGCTGCAACTTCCTCAGTGTTGGCCCAATCTTCTACTTCTAAAGAATAAGACATTTCGTGCAATGTATGATGTGTTTATGCCCTAGTTGAGGCATTTTTCTTACCTAAACTAAGTTTTTGAAGAATAAAACAGTTTTTGTATTTCTTCACACAATTGTAGTGTTTTTTGGCGTCCCCTGTAGTATTTTCAGCATTGTAAGGTTGGCAGGTCTGAAAAGACCTTTCAGGTTGTTCTTGTTTGATTATAGGGGCGTGCACAAAGTAGGACATCGTAAGATATAGGCCACATTCTGTATGCCGGATTCAGTTTGGCTCCAAGGTATGTACTTTTTTTTTTCTTTTTCATTGATCACAGATGTTTAAACAACGGTAAGCATACATGTTACTGAGAAGGTTTTGTAACCTTGATTGGTATGAAAATGTTCAAAAATATTATTTCTTTATTACTCGGCCCGCGTGTTTGTTTCAAACAAAACAAGTTGCTGACAAGACACCAGTTTTTTTGTTTACAACTTCCTACTCTTAATACAGTAGGACAAACAGTCAAATTTTTGCCCGGAGAAGGAGATTGAAACTTAATCGAAAGTTTGCAGAGGACAATGTCAGACACAAAAGATTAATAGTCGGCGTGGAAGTTCAACTGCACTATACACGAAGATCGGGATCAAGGAAGCACCACACAAAAGTATGCGCTGGTTAACGGCGTCAAACAGCTAGTGCGTCGCAAACGTAGCATCAAGCTTTTGTTCCAGTCGGCAGAAGTCCGGTTCAGGGGGTTCTGAGGCGCAATAAAACTTACAAAATAATTTAATACCGCGTCATTCTCCCCTGACCCGCGACGACTGCTGTCATCCTGTCTAGCAAGAAATCATAGAGCGCGGCCACGAAGTCTGGCTCAGCCCGAAGCCACTCCCATTCACCTCTTATTGCTTTCCACAATTCGTGCGCAGTGGCGCGGTGGAGGGGACGCCGTGACATGGCTACCTTGATGCGCCTCCAAATGTTTTCGATGATATTCAGATCGGCTCCTTTTGGGGCACACGCATCGTGATGGTAGTTCCGTCGACCAATAATTTCGCTAGCCGGCGGCCGGAAGTGCGCAGCGGTGCAGTGACCGCAAGGGAGAATTTATCTCGGCCTCAGGGTGTGCCGTGTTTAGGGAGCGATGCGACAGGCGGTGCAGGTAGTACCGTGCACAGGCCGGAGCGCTGTTTCAGCTCATATTGTCCGCGATAGTACAACCAAAAGATCCGTAAAGGAAAGGCGGGGGGGGGGGATCATCTAGAATTTTCCCTGGCAGCGGACGCACCGGACTAAACGTCCTGGTATAGTGCGGCAAACACCGAAACAACTTTCACTTGCTTCCCGCCGCCCCCAAACCCGAAAGTTTGTCTCGCAGCGCCACCCGAGAATGCCGCCCGCTACAACGGCTATGACGCGCCCACACGGCGACATATTCGCCCTAGTTCTTTAAATGACCACTCTTTGCTGGCGCAGTGGCGCCACCGTTTGTTGGTGACGCATTGGGGATTTATTTGGGTTCAGTTTCTGCACGTTTGCGCAGCACGTGCAGCACATGTACAAGTGTTGTTGTTGTCACATTGTCGGCGTTTCGCACGTGGTAGCGGAGAACTACGCGTTTTTTTTAGCTGCAATGTTCTGGATAGCTATGTCGCACATCCTTATCAAATGGAAAGGAGAGCCTCAATGGGACGTTTATCCCGTCCGGTCTCTTGTTGACGAAGAGCTCGCGTGCCGGCTGAGCGCTGATCCGACGTACCTGGACTTGATCCGCGATCAAGAACAGATGATCAAATGGTCGAAGGCCAAGGCTCCAGCACCAGCATATATACTGGCAATTGGCGAGTTTCATTAATTCTTGTCCTTCTAATACCGCATTTCATCGTGATTTAATGATTAGTGCTTACAGAAAAGAGTCTGTTTTTCTGCGTTGACACCGCTTTGTTATATGCAGATAAATACATTGCTGTGCGTCACACAGCAATGTAGTTTGTTGCACTTCGTTCACTTCAAGCTTACAAGGCAGCGGAAACTACAGGCGCAAGATTGCTGTTTTGTAACGTTACGTTACGCTTAAAGGCAAGTAGTGCGTGCTTGCTCGTGCGTGTAGCCTTCACTGCCCTGTCAGCTTAAGGTGCATGCAGTTATAAGCATTGGAACACCGTGGAGCATTCTGGGTTTGTACGTACTCGGGCTCTTCGTCCTATTTGTAGGAGAGATCCAAAGTAAATAACTCAATTAAGGTGATGACCAATGCACGTGGACGGTGTCATTTTTTTTCTTAATTCTGCTTTAAAATTTACTGCTGCTCACGCTAGCACGTCCAGAACCTGTAACCCCCCAAAAAAAAATCAGTATATTCTTTCCTATTTCAATCATTTAGAAAATTATTTATAGGCAATCTTTAATGTCCAGGCGGCACCAGCAGAGCGAGAGCCCACATTAAGCTTTAAACAGGCAGTGCCACCACACCTTGCATGACAGCATGTTTTTGCACACTTGGGGCAAATATTAGGAGGGGACGGTGGCCGAGTGAATACAATGCACACCAGCTTAGAGCACGTGGAGCGAAAGCTCGTGCTGCAGAACCCAGGGATCTCGGGTTCAATCCCCACCTAGAGTTACCAACTCTTCAGTGAAGGAAGTCGGGATGGGGGGTTAAGTAACGTTGAGTTGTCATAAAATGATGATGTTAACAGAACTCTCCATTGGAGGATAGGGGGAGGGGAGGGCTGTGGCGCTGTCAGCGTTAGTGTAATACCCAGACTCGCCATGGGATGGCATCCGGAAACTGGCTTGCCATGTCTTGCATGCTACGGTAGCTAATGGCTAAAGCTGGACGCAGAAAACCATCCAGCGCTAGCTGTAGCAATGATCACTGTTTCAGATCAGTGCCCCGTCGGCATCGCTGTCGAGTTTCTTGGCCTGTTCAAAGTTTGATTAGCGCAATCGAGTCTTTTAAAATTAGCTTAGCCCTATATTTTGCCAATCCGGTACATAATGCTGTCCCGACAAGGATAAGTCGGAGCTCGGGACAATGTATAAAAACAAGGGGCAGTCCCGCGAAATCTGGGATTGTTGGGAACCGTATCCCCCACCTCTGCCTGTTTATCTGGATGAGCAATGTACAGGCGTGCATTAGTATAGCAATACTGCGTGATGCACATTAAAGACCGCAGGCTAGCTGTCTTACTGACTGGCTAAATTTCTCATCTAGAGTGTTTCAGATGTCGCTAAAACTGTGGCAGACTATACTCCATTCACCCTTAAGCTGAGACAAGAAGCTCCACCTTGAGCACGAACTCGCTGGCTTCTGCAGTGCTTTGGTTGCGCATCCCTGCACGTTCCCACTTGTGTTAGCAATTGCAGAAAGCTTGCGCTGAAGGCAGAGCTTCTAGTCTCAACTGAAGGATGAATGCAGTGTGACCAGTGCTGTCTAAAAGCTAACAACAAATTTGCTTTGCTTTTTGCTGGGGCGGTTACAAACTCATTGCCTCACGTAGCTAAGAGTATCGTAAAAGCATCAGGCCACACCGTCGTTTGTTACATGCCAGCTAGGGCGATTTCTCAACATTTGCTTGTGTTATTGGGACAGTTGCTAAATTCCCGTGATGAGGCGCAGCTTGTATCATGAAACTCTCTTGCTGAAAGCTCATATCCTGTCTCTGCATACCTTGGCACAGGGCAAACGCTTTGCTCTACGAAGCTTTGTGAAGACTTCGATCGGTGCTCTTGTTAAATCAGCGTTTTTAAAGCTAACTGCTTTTGCTTTAAAAGCACTCTCTGGCAGTACAGTGCCTTCCGTCGTTGCTCTGATTGGCATGCAGGAGTCATAGCTTTCACCAAATCGCCAATTTATGCGCCCATGGCTTCCTGGACTACCGAGTATTTCTAGCTTCAGATGCTAAGCGGTGTAGCTAGCACCACCAAAGCGAGAGCTTGCATACACAATGCTGCTGCAACCTCCTGGCCTACTCACTGTTTCTTGCTCCGGCCGCTGTATTCAGTTTCACGTTACAATGGACCACAGTGAATGTTAAGACCGATCCCAGTCGGTTCCGTGCTGCAAACATATGACGTGGCTATGGGCCCCTCCTAAAGGTCATGTGACACTCGCAGAGCAATAGGTTACCTCCAACTGCTCGTAGAACCCGTTGCGGTCCGTCTAAGGTGAAATGGAGGTAGCTAGGACAACACCAAAGGGCGTTGGAGCATGCCTATTCCGTGCCCATCTAATAGCCCCCTTCTGGCGAATAATGAGTGCTCAGCGAGTGGATTCCTGTACACCTCGCAAAATCTGAGCGACCTCTCTATGAGCCGCTTGTAGACCTGGAGCCATTGGAGCACTCGCCGAGTGGCTCCAGCTTGTCCGTGGAAAAGTGACGGAGTGCACTGGGACTTTTAGAGAAGTTAGCTGCACTACTTGCCTCTGGAGAAGTTTTATCTGTAGTCACTCACAGCATTCCAGTTTCAATATTTGTGCTAGCACTCTTGTTGCAGCCATGACAGCGATCGCTCCAGTGGAACTTGACAATAGAAAGTTATGCGAATATCAGAGGGATGTGGTGCTCTTACAAGTCTATAGTTACGAGGTGCACGAAGGTCAGCGAAGCGATACGATGCGGTACCGAGGCATCAACGTTTTCGCTAAACAGCCGGTGTTAAAGGGATGCTGAACCGAAATCTGGATTCCACAAAGCACGGCGGCAAACGCGTGCAACGGGATGCTACAAACATCAAAACATCACTCGTACAACGATATATCGAACGGATAACCGTATTTTTCAACAACAAAAAAAAAAATGAGGCGCATTTGACAGATATGTTGACGTTTTGTTTCTCCAAGAAGGAGAGGGAACGGCCTCGCGTCTTCTCCGCCTTGCCGCCTTGAGGGAGCGAAACGAACAGAGAAGAAAACGAGATATCTTGACGTCACGCACCTCGTCGGCCTTCCGACCTCTTTTTTCCCATAAATACGGCCGTCGATTCGAGATATCGCCTTACGAGTAGTGTTGTAGGGATTGTAGCGTCCCGCCTACAGCTCCTGCATTGTTTTCTGAAATCCAAATTTTGGTTCACCATCCATTTAACAAGACTTGCAAAAAGTGCCATCTTACTGGGGGTATGCTTGTTCCTTGGAAAGGTTACATGTTGCCTTATAAGCTAAGGCAGTCTATGTGAGCTCTGCTCGCCTAGCACGGCGCTTTTCGACCTGTATGCGGAGCTGGCAAGGCATTGGGAAGTGGGAGTGGTGGAGAGAACAGCCGGCACTCTCCAGTTGTTTTCTCTCCATTACTCCCCCGTGTGAGAACAGCTGTGCTGCCAGCAAGCAGCTCCTCTGCTGCATTGTGTGCCCCTGAGAGCAGTCGCTCTGCCGTTGAGACTGGATGCTCAGAGCGAAGGCGAAGGTGCCCCAAGTTGAAACCAGGTTAGGCCTATATACCTTATAGAAACATTAAAGCAAAGCATCTGGCCACTGCATATTTCTGTTTTCGCGATGAAACACTTTGAATTGCACGCCTACCAAATCTGTGTTCACACCAACATGGGGCTTTAAGGCTGGCTCACCCATTTGTGTCAGTTGCAATCACAGCAACCAAAATGACAGCAACAACTGGGACACCGGGTCAACTGCGACTCATGCTTGCCTCACGAAGCTACCTCTTGCATTGCTTGCCAGATTCTGTACTGCAAACAGTTGTCCTGCTAGCTTTGTTGTTGCTGTCGGTTTGGTTGCTGAGAACACCTCCAACGTATCCGAGTCACGATATCACTATTATATTGTCTTGGGTGCAATACCATATTCTGGTATTGCAGCCAACTAAAAAATCAAGGCATTTGATTATACATTATAAAGTGTTGATTGATATCTTTTTTGCATAATTTAGGTTCAGCATCGCCGATGGAAAAGAAACGGAACAGGTTGGCTGCCACTTACAAAGAAATGCATCCAAAAAAGGTACATAGGGTTAGAAACATAAAAATTATTAGGTACAGTACTTGCATTTTTTTTTTTAAGTTGAGTTTTGTTTTATCAGGTTTACTTGTGCTTTTGAAGTCTAGAAGTAAATTGTATCATAAAGAAAACTAAAATATTTATCCTCTTGCATGTTTGTATGTGTATGTGGTTGTTTATCATTATTTAATGATGCACTTTAAAAATCCCCAGACTATCAGTAATACTTCACTGGCCTCTACAGCATGAAACATTGTTGATATACTTGAAGTAGAGGTCTGCAAAGGTACAAGCCTGCCCGACCTGCGGGCCGGGCTCGAGCTTCGTGCTTGCAATCGTAACTGGCTCGGGCCTTACATTTATGTCTACAAGGTGTGTCAATGCGGACCAAGCCGGTCCTGAATTATTTTTAACACAAATGTTTTGCACAATCTGCTTGCGAAGGTTGTGAGAGGGGAGACCACAATGGGGGACAACTCAAATGCTAGAAACATATGGGTTTCTGCCACTGCGGTCTCTGCTCTCCAACTCTCTTACAGCACCAGCAGAGTTGTGGTCATTTCTATCGCGGGCGGTGCCACCGTCATACAATAATTAATTCCATCAAGTAATATTGACTCATGCAGACTTCTACCTCAAAGGCAGACCAACCTCATACTGTTTCAACACTTCAGTCAAATTTGCTTTGCTTGCCCTTAACCACCATACAGTATTCTCCCCGTTAAGCCACCTGTTGGGAGGGGTCTGGGGCTGGCTGGCTATGCACCTCATCGTCTAATTGGCACTTATTGTGACAATTTCCAAGGTGAATTTCAGAAAATGTGCTACATGAAAAAATTTCTTGTTCATGTAGGAGCACATTAAAATGGTTATAGTACTCACACAGGATTGCAAGCAGCGCATTTGCCTGCTGCGATGTCTCTGCTTATGTGAGCAAGCATGTGATTACAAGCATGCCAAAGCTACCTTTTTCGTGTGCATGCTTGGTGACCTTTGAGCAGCCAATATGTCATGCTTGAAGTTGTGTATAGTCTTTGCTCTGCTGCCTGCTGAAGGTTGAATATAGTACAAATAAAACAGTTGGCCATGTCCTAGCTAGTTCTTGCATCTTGCTAGTTCTTGTATTAAGGGGGCCCTGCAATCATATTTAAGTGTCTACCTTTTTTGCTGTTTCCACGTCGCTCGGGGTTCGAGCAAGCCAGCGGGCACGGAGAGAGTAACTAAATATCAGTGCGTCATATTTTAACTGGACGACGCGGAAACCTCCTCCACCTACGGGGGCGACCCGTGGTGCCGAAAGCGTGCGATGTGTGACGTCTCAGGTCCTGGGTTTACTACTGGTCAGAGCCGCCAGAAGCTTCTTTTTTTTGTCGAAATACAAAATATAAGTGGCGCGAACCGTTTCAAATATTTATAAAAGCAGTTCTTTTTCCCTATTTTAGATCAGAAAAAAAAAAAAACAAATGCAGTTAAAAAAGTACGGAAACAAGAAATGACCCGTCGACATACCCGCCACCAAGCGGTGCAAAAGGCGGCGCATACTAGAAAGGTGTGGTGGGATCAGGCAGCAACGAGCGGCGAGCGTATAAAGGTCCCGGATGTACGCGGCGGCGCTGCGGTTGTACCGACTGGAGTATCGGATCAGTTCCGAGCGTTCCCAAGGCCTTCGGCGAGCAGCTTTGGCTTGCCATTTGGCCTTTTGGCGGTATGGCAGCGCGAAGTGGCTCCCGTTCTGAACTGATCTTTACCCCGTGTTTGCTGTCATTTGTGGCCAATGAAGTGTCATGCCGAATTAGTGTATAATCGCTCAGCAAATGCAATGCGAACCTCCCTGGCTGCCCGCTGACTGCTCGCTGAGCCCACTACCCCTCCTCTCGTTCACGGCCACTCAAGCAACTAAGGACGTCATGAAGGAGGTTATTTTTTGCAATTTTAATTTGCCTATAACTTTTAAAATACAGCGAAATTCGAGAGAACAAAAGTTTCATTAAGTTACTACGTTCAGTGCGCTCAGGTTCGGTGCAAATTAAAAACCAGTAAAAAAGTCCTTGCAGGGCCCCTTTAAAATAGGTACCAGAGGCCAGATTCATGAAGAGCTTTTTAGCTAAGAAGTTAGTAAATTATGCGCATCGTAAGAAGTGAAGAAATTGGTATTCACGACCGAACTAAGTGACAGCAAGAAACCAATGATATTGTACGGGAAAAAGAGAACTTCTGGTGTATCGCAAGTTCCCAATTACTGTGAGAGCAGACTGTTGCTGTATGCCGAGGCACTGAGGGAGAGGAGGAGATGAGAACTTGCGGGGATGTCAGGACGCCAAGCTCTGGTCGGAATGAACGGTTGGAACGATTGGAACTATCACCTGGTTGACTTTTTTCCAGGTTGCACTTAGAATTGAAATGTATGAATTAGGCCCTTGCGCTTCAAAAAACTGTTCAAACCTTTTTTTTGTTTTGTTTTTGCCTGTTTATTTTTTCATACTTCAATGTTTCAGGTACAATATTTTGTAAATTATATATGCAAGGCAAGGGGTTGAAGTTTAAAATAAATTATTGTTTTCCAGGCGCAGTGCTGCAGTCATGATCAGGAAAACGATCAGTTGCGGAAGGAGGTGACAGAGCTGGAAGCTGAAATTGCAAGACTTCAAAGAGAACTGGGCATACGTGAGGAGAAGCACGCTCGGGCGGAATCTATGCTTGGTATGAATTACGAAATCTCTAATCAGTTTTCATGTACCGTAGTGTGTGCACTGGGTTGCAGGTACTGTCCCGATACATTGAAATTCAAACAACGGAGCGCATGGCTTTCGGTACATGCATGTACAGTAAGGGAGGGAACAAGGATTTGCGGTCAACTTTTATATGCCTTGACCATTGCTTAATATGTGAGGGCTATGACAGCGCGCCAGAGCGCTGATGTGTGAGCGCTATGACAGCGCGCCGGAGCGCTGGAGGCGCTGTCCTGGGGATTGCACGAGTGGTGTGCAATCACCAGGACATTCACAAGCTTAAATGCGCCAACAAGCTTTTTTTTTGCTTTAGTTGTTGGGGCAGCATTAATAGAATGCTTTGAACATCAAGGTAATTCTTGGTAATTGGACACAATTAGACATTTCCTACCGCAATATTTTTTTTTTGAAGCATGCCACGTTTTTGAGTGGAGCAGGACAGGGGCGTTTGTTTAAAGAATCTTACTTCGTCTCCCTCAACAGCTTTAAGGCTGGGCTGTGATGAGGCCACCGTAGGTGAGAAGTGACTGAGTCTATACAAAACCTTTTAAGTGCAACTGCATTAAGTGTGTATACAATTATACATACCTCATGAGGCCCTCATGCTGTGTGGGAGCGCCAGCCTGCTTCCGATCATGACACCCCACTTATCGACAGTCTGCACAACCGTGGATTGCACAGCCAAATCGCTAGCCCAATGCTATTGGAGCTATTATGAATTAATGCATTGTTTGTCGGAAGCTATCCATGCCGCCACAGCAAGACGAACATACAAAAAAGAAAGGCTGCCAGTACGCTCAAGAGCTTGAACCTTGCTTCAGTGACGAGCACTGCTCATGTACGCACCCTATGCAGCCACGAGCTGGGATAGCAGCGGCACAAATCAACGGGCCTCCGGCGCCGCGATGTGCCGAGTCAAAGTTCTTGCACATCGAGCGATGGTCAGGTTAAGGCATATAATAGCTGGCCACAAATCTCTAAACTGTGAGAGCTATCATTTTTATTTCACTTGATGAAGAGTCGCCTTATATTGCGTTTCATTAGGTAGAAGTGGTGCCTAGAGACAATTTCGGCACTTATTTATTGGTCTGTACGTGTTCAAGGGAGCAGTATCACATCACATACACCAATCTAATGTTGAAAAAGACACGAAAAGAAATTTAAAAACGAATTACATGATTAGCAAAGGGCACCTAGTGGATGTCGCTGAAGCCTCGTTTGCAATGCCCGTCTAGGAACCTTGACAGGTAGTGACGATGGATGTCTCGCCTAGAACTATACATGCCTTGAACCTGACGTCATCCCGCCAGCTCTCAGGCCATCACGAGAGAAGAGAGGAAGGAGGAACTCCCCTCTGACCGGCACTCTCCTGTGTGCCCCAGACGTTGCTATTGTCCCTCTACAAGATTATAGAAGATTAACCCGTCACTCCAAATTTGTACAAAAGCAGCTTTGCCGTTAGTTGCAATGGCCCGATCATTGGCGTGCTTTGGTCGCTTCGGTGGCTGGAACGGCTATAGGACGTCCTGTTGGCATCAGCCTTGCCACAACTTTGCTCGTCCTCAGACAATCTACGTCACGATTGCGCCAGATTTCACATGCTCTCTCAGGGTGCCTAGCGACCCGGAAAACCGGGAATAGTCAGGGAAATTTTAATTACCGGGAAAAATCAGGGAATTGTCAGGGAAATTGTCAAAAAACGAGCCCAGTCAGGGAACATGAGCCGGAAACGTCATCGAGTGGCCTGGGCAAAGACTTGAGAACTTGGGGGCAGAAAAATAGGCAATAAATTCTGCTTAGAGCTGAGCGCGAGCTCTGCTCACCCAACGTAGAGTGTGCTACCCGATGGAAAGGGAAGAGCCGACAAATCCAGTCCAAGCCTTGGATTGGATTGAGGGCGCGACACTAGGCTAGATCCAGTTAGAGCTACTAGATTTAATAACAAATCAGAAAGCCGCAGACCCCAATCCAATCCAAGCCTTAAGCCGAAAGTATCCGAAAGTGTGCATCTGGCAGCCATGCCTTGGCCGTGCTGCCATTCGGTTATTCACATCTGTGGTTGAGTGTCTTGTTTTCATAGTGTTTCCGGAAGTGGCCTCGTTACTGACGATATCGGCTGCAAGAAAGTGCTCGCTTAATCCGGACTGGACGAACCCTAATATTTCAGAATGTGCAAGTTGGATTAAGCCCGTGTAAAATGATCCTCCGCAAAACACGACGTCCGTGTAGCGTTATCTGCCCCTCATAAGCAACTTGTGTCAAAAGGTCAATAAATCTGGAGATCAAGCGAGGGGCGAAGTGAGGTGTCAAGTACAACACCGGAGCAAGTTTGTAGAGTGCGTTGAAGGCGTGGTCTACAAAATACCTTTATCGTGCGGAAAATCTTATATAGGCCAAACGGGTAGGTGTTTAAATGAGAGGCTACGGGGAACACAAATACGCGTGTGAGCAGTTGCAAGCCCCTGGGAATCTGGCAGCACATTGTAGTAGATGATGAGTAGCGGGCAAGAGTAGGGGCCGCCGCAGTCAATATCTAATCTTGAGATGACCCTTGCATGACTGTTTTGGATCTGTTTATGTCTTTCCCTTTGTTCTTTTTCTTTTCTATGTGTTTTTTTCTTTCATCCACGGTGTGGAAGGAAAAATAAACCAGTTGTTAGTTGCGCCTTCGTGTGTATGTGTAGTCCTTCTAGTCTCCTTTGTCCAAGTTCGTAAACCTTAGAAGCGCAGAACAAATTCAATGAGTAACCAACTAGCCCAAACCCAAGCTTTATTGAACTCACAGAGCTCAATGCCTTGTGTTGTAATGGTCTTATATATTTAACCGCCTCTACAGTGGTCAGGGAATTTCACCTAAATTTATCAGGGAAAACCTGAAAAAGTCAGGGAATTTCAAAATAATAATTTACTAGACACCCTGTCTCTGGTTGCTGCTCGCCAATCGCTTGTCAGAGTGGGCCGTTTATAACGACAAATACAGCCATTATACTCAAAATTCAAATGTGCAATTATCGTTCATGGATATTGTGGATCATATTTAGCCTATTTCTGAACACGACGAGTATATTTCATTGAAGTATGTCTTTAAAGGGCCTCTGAAAAGAAAACAAAAATGTTCTTTTTTTAAACAGTCTGGTTGGGACAGCATGTCAAAAAATACCTTTTACGCGAAAAAAAAAAACCTTTTAGAGCAATATTGACGGCTAGAGATTTATTTGAAATTCTGCGTGCAAAGTCCATGATGTCACGGAACGGTAATTCGCTATTTCAACCTCAAAGAGATGGTAATTTGCTCTTTCCACCTCAAAGTGAAGGCGAAGCAGATCCCTCTCTCCTTCAAGCACCCGAAATGCCGAGAGAACACAAGTGGAAAGGAGGTGACTACCGACTAAATCGTGTCTTGCGCCGTCAATATTGCTCTAAAAAAATCAACTTCTCTTTCAAGTAAAATTAATTTTTTGACGCCTGTGTCCCAACCAGACTGTTTAAAGAAAACATTTTGTTTTCATTTCATGAGTCCTTTAAGGATTTGTCTTTATTTTATCCCTCAAACAACAAAGTTATTTTTTTTTTTTACTGATTTTAGTGTTTGTTGTTTTGTACTTAGTACAGTTCCAATTTAAATCGATATGAACACGTGATTGCTGACCGCTCCGTATTGACAGCATCATTAAGTGCTGGTTGTGGTAGAGAGCAGGCCTTATCTCGAGCCTTACCACACTTGCAAAGTGTGTGCGCTGCCACGGCCACTGCTTCACGACACAGCCAAGTATAGAGTGGTCAATTGTGTGTTCACTTCCACACAGAATGCAAGTGTAACTTTGCACTTTACTACCGCATAAGTCAAAGGGATCGCTGACCATTTAAAGAAGCTGTGCGACAATTTCAGTGCTTTGCTTAAATAAATTGGGAATTGGTGTCTCGACCTTTCAGAAGTAAAGAACAAAACACCGCTTTTGCCTGCATGTCTTAGTTTTTATTTTAAAAAAAGACAAAGATTGAGGTTTTCGGCACCTTTCAACTCCTTCACCATCTTCCGAGTCACTTGCGCTGTGACGTGAATGGGGGACGCGCGGGGTTCCGGTGAAGCTCTCTCTAGAGCCAGCAGTGAGCAGCGAGAACTGACCCGCTCGCAACCACGTGACCACGTGCTTGCACAGCCAGCGCGATCAACATGGCGAGAGGAAAGTGCCAATGTCCGGGTCCGGCCACCCCCATCCGGCTCTGCCCCCATCCCCCTCCGACTTCTGGCGGCTGTTTGCGGTAGCAGATAGAGATGGCGGTTTTGTTGACCTCGCATAGATGGCGCCACTAAAACTCCGTATAATAAATGTTTTGTTGATGATACCAGGTTTTTGACGCATTTATATTTATGTTGGAACGACAAGATTTATAGAAAAATTACCTTTTATCGAGCAGGTATTTGCACTACTTGCTATATTTTTACAAGCCCCCATTGACGCCATGCCTCGTGGTTGTCATGGCTGCCGCACGCGGCTGCAAGTCGGGATATATTCTAATTTTTTCCCCGCGATTAAACGGCGGAATCGCAACATTTCGAAGGAAGGAGATGTGTTTTCTGTCCTTTGTGACAAGATAAACAATGTCAAAAGTATAAAATGCAAATTCTTTCAACGTTAAAATCGTTGCACAGCTCCTTTAAAGGAACTGCATAGATCTGTTCCTTAACACAGGTGCCTGAAGGTGGTAGACCTCATGTATCAAAAGTTTTCTGAGCGAACTTCATTCCTTTGTCTACAACATTCGTCTGTTAATGAAAGGTGTCTAATTAGCGCAACAGCCAACAGGTAGCACCAGATAAAACTGCAGGGGGCCGTAATAGACGCTGCCCTCGAACTCGGCAATAGCAGACAACATTTATGAGCCAGAAGCGATGTACTCTTTTTCGTGTGATTGTCAGTGCATGATTCTTTTATATTCTTACCAATAAAACATAAAACATTACTGCAAAATAAAATTAAACACAGATGTGTTGTCTAATTTTTTATACGATTATTTTGGGCTTTATGTTGTCTGCTTTGCACTCGCTGGTTGTTACCACATCTCTTTCCTTGTCTGCAACTTTTATCCCTGCTGTTTTAGGCACTTCATGGTGCGCTTAGCTCCCAACTTCGTTTTCACTTTGGTTTCTATGTGCCTGGATGGCACCGTTGTCACCATCGTCGGTGTGGAGATGTGGGATAAAAGTGGACGAGCGGGGGGAGGTTGTTCTCTTGTACAGAGAGTGCTGTCATCTATCGGCTGTTGTGCCAATTGGACGCCGTTTATTAGCAGATGGTTGCCGTAGGTAGGGATTTCTAGTTTTTGATTTCTAATTTTTACTCAGGTAAGCTTGTTCCCGTGGTCTCAGGTAAGCTTGTTCAGTGAAGCCGTGGTACACGGGACCCCCCACTTTCAGGTACCTTCGTTGTAAATGCTAGCATGATACCTTTAAGAAATTGGTTTACCTGATTCCTTCAAAGAGCCAAGCCTACACCGATGCATTACGGCAAGAATGAGTCGCAAAGGCGAAAGAAAGATGTTTCATGAAATGAAATGAAATGATAGGGCCAACAATTAATTTGACTCGTGTAGTAGGTTTTTAGGGTGACTGTATCTGTCGCATTCATTAATTTCTTGAGTGCACGTGCTGCTGATTGAAAGGTGATCAGTAAGAGGCCAAATTCTTTGCTTCCTTTTAATGGTAGAATATGTGCCACAGCGTAGCTGTCCTTGACGCTAAACTATAGTGTCATTTATTATGCAAGCTGCCTGTTTAACGCGAACATCTGCGCTCCTCAAAGTGTCCCTCATGGTCATCTTTAGGGGTGTCTCGAGTGACCTTAGTTGTTTGTTGCAGATAGTCCTTCAATTCATTCCTGGAAATTGGTAGAATGAATTTCTCTTGTGACATACTCAACACTGCGTCTCCAGAAACATTTCTTTCATTATTTGTTTATTTTTTCGGACCCCTCACATTTAATTTTTTTTTATGCTGCCCAGAGTTATATTTGGCGCTGTCTCTTCTAATTAGGTTTCCCATTGTTTTTCAGACTTGCAGAAAATGACGAAGCGAATGAAGCGATCGTTAGTAATTGCTGAAGAATTGTTCTTGCGTCCAGCAGCTGCAGAAGCACCTCCTCCAAATGTTGTCCCGTCAGTCCAGGTTTGTGCATCGTCATTCATATATAGGGTGTTTGAAATGCTAAGGCTCAATCTAAAATAGGCTGCAAAAATCTGTGCCTGCACGTAACAATCAACTTTTCGTCAAAGGTACCACATTTCACAGGCGAGTTTCAGCTTGCAAAATTACAAGGCATAGCTCTCTTTTTGTAAAAAAATAGGGCCAGAAAACCAGGTTCCATGGCGGACGGTGACGCAGACGACCAGGTTGAGTGGCGGCGTGAGTTTGGCGCACATATTGATAGATGGCGCTACCTTTTAAAAATATTGAGACTGTCCGCGACGACTGTTGTCTATTAAAATGAACATTATGTTTTTGTAGTGTATCTTTGGTTTAAAAATAAATGCAGAAAATGATAGCAAAACTTGAAGTAACAAAAATAAAGAAAATGCTGTCGCATAACAACGGCGCTCTTGCTGCTGAAGGATTTCGTCTGCCTGTCGTCTGCTTTCTTTTGCTGGTCGGCTGCAATGCTGCCCCCGAGGTAGCTCCTCCTATCAATATGTGCGCCAAACTCGCCCTGTCACTTGACTCGGTCGTCTGCGTTGCCGTCCGCTGTTAACCCTGGCAAGCTTTTGGCCCTATTTTGTACAGAAAGGGAGCTACGCCTTGTACTTTTACAAGGTAAACCCACCTGCGAAATACACCTTTGACGAAAAGATTTGATTGCTATGTGCAGGCGCTGATTTTTACGGCCCAATATAGATCGCGCCTCGGCATTTCAGACATTCTACATTTAGTGGGAACAGTCCTTCGGGGAATATACTTTTTGTATGTTATTATTTATGTTAAAAGAAGGCACTGTGTTTTGATATCAATAATTTGCATCGATGAAGGCAGAAGTTGCCGACTCATATAGTGCAGTTTTAGGACAACTGACAAAGCGCCTTTTGTGATCATTTCTCCATAGTGAATTGAGTGTTGTTTCGTTGGAGGTGGTGTTCAGTAATTTCCCTATGTCAGGTGAAATGGCTGAGCATGCATATCAGAATAATGGGTTTTGAGAGCTTAAACGAGTAGTTGGTATGTTGAGAGGCTACTAGATAAACTTTCTAGGTTATTGGCAGCCCTACCTTGGAGGTGGGTTCCCGAGAGCCTACTTTAGACATTAAAAAAGATGGTAGCGATTGAAACGACTCCAAAGGAGACTGGACAACACAAAAGCGCTGACTGAAAACCGGCATTCTTGGAACAGTGAGACCACATACTTAACAGGCACGCGCGACATCACCAGTTTGTTTCGAGGCAGTACTTATACACCCTTGCAAATACATCTCTCAACTTTGTCATTCAGGGCGCACCTTGAGACTCCTTGGACAAGGCCCTTTAGTTCCGAAGCACCCAACTTTGGCTCAACGTCAACATTCGGCCCTAGAGCAATGGACCTTTTCCACATACCGACGGCACCAGGCGGTGGCTGCACGAACTAAAAATCGAGGAAGTGACCTACCTGCGCTACCAATCGATAATGGGAGCTACGCTACTATAGTCGGTTACAAGTTAAGAAGGTAGGAGAAGCTCCTCCCACAAGCGTGGTGCGCCGGTTTCAAATCCCTCCGCAATCGAAAGAAGAGTTCACTGGAAACGCTCCTTGTTCCGCTTCAATGGATAGATAATGGCCACAGAGTGGTGCCAACTTGTCTCCGACCCCCACTTTTTAAGAGAGCGACCTTTGTATTCATCGGAGAAGTAACCGAGCCCCTGAAAGCAGCCTTTGTATCAATCGAAGGGGGAAGCTAATCCCCGAAAGTCGTCTTTGTTTCCATCGGAAGGGGGAAGACTTAATCTCCCTCTCGTGGTTTTCACAATGCTAAGTCAAAGTCGAGAGATAAAGCAAATATGTACAGAAAGGCACGACCCTCCTCGCGCGTTGGCCGCAACGTCACGGAAACGATGGGACGCTATTGGATGCGGAGGTGGCGGAGGGATATACGATTCCCTTTGAGGGGCATTTGCCGCTACCTTCTTGACTTGTAACCTACTATAGTTACTTTGCTCTCTGAGAAGCAGCGCGTGGCCAACGCGACTTTGAAGAGGGGCATCCGTGGCGTCCACCCAACGTCCACTTTCTTTTTTTGTGTAATACAATTATATATATGCTGCAATTACGTGTTCTACTCTCTGATCCACAGCCTCCTTCCGAATTTCCTCGGTTTTTCGTGCCGACTTCCGCCACTTGGCATCGAGCGCTTGCGCGTGTGCAGAACGCTTCTCGGAAAAGGTCCATTACATTACACTTAACTTACAGTCTTGACATCGCATGTTGCCAGTGGACATTTCTTGGGAATGCCGCCACGAAGACCTAACGACTGCTGCTGAGGGAACTCTGTTCTGGTCCACGATGCCAAGGAAATCCCGCAGTCGTCTGTTGTCCGAATGTTACTTGCTGAGGTCTCGAAGAACAGCACAAAGCAGGCTCCTGCAGTCACATCCGTGCCGTTGCCATTCAGGAGCCTTCTTTGTGCTGTTCTTCGAGACCCCAGCAAGCCACTTTCGGACAACAGACGACTGCGGGACTTTCTTGGCTACATGAATCCGACCATGGAGTTCCTTTGGCAGCGGTCGTTACGTCGTCGTGGAGGCATTCCCAAGAAACGTCCGGTGGCAACATGCGACGTCAAGATTGTGAGTAAAGAGCACCTCCCTGACGAGGTTAGACATGTACTTGCCCTGGGCCCGAAGTTTGCCACTGAGCCAAACTTGAGCGCTCCGGAACCACAGGGCCTCGTCTGAGGAGTCTCTAGGTGTACCTTGGATGAAGAAGTTGAGAGATGTATTTCTAAGGGTGTAGAAATGCTGCCTCAAAGCAAGCTGGCGATGTCGTGCATGGCTGTTAAGCGTGTGGTCTCACTGTTAAAGGAACGCCGGTTGTCAGTCAGTGCTTTCTGTTGTCCAGTCTCCTTTGTTCTCGTATCAAGTGCTACCATGTTTTTAAATACCCAACACCAACTCGCCCAACAATCTGCATTAATTCAGTCAGTGTGCCCCACTCATTCACCTCTACCTTCAAACTGAACTTAGATTGTGCACCAGGAAATGGCTCCATCTAATATTTGCAGTTCCAGCTGTAGTAATATGTTCGCCATGATGTGCTGCCTCTCATACCTCATGGATTGTTCTGAAGGTGTCATTTACTTCAATTGGACAGTCCACTCGCAGTTCACCTAAGAAGGATCCTATAACTTCTTGCAGTTGTACAGATGCAAGACTGTTCTTAACGTCTTCTGACATGAGCAATCTGACACTCAACCGTTGTCTCTAGTTGAGTAAGATGACGAATCGTGTTGATACATAATTTGTGGCACCATGGAATTAAAAAGAGCTCCACTTGCCAGTGCAGGTGTTGGGTGGGGTTATGTTATGTTTTCAAATCGAGCCACTTTCACCAAATGTTACAGGTGCTCTAGCTGCCCTTTTCTTCCTGTTCAATCCACAATCACATTCTAACTACCCCAGTATCCTCCTCTGCATTGTCTAACAATAATCATATGGTCAATAATATTTTCTTAGCACCTTTGATATGTGTGGTGGCTATGTTGTGATCTTCAAACGAATAGAAACAAGCTATGTTGATCGGTTTCTATTCTTTGTTTTCAAGGTGGACATAGGGAGTAACGTGCTCGTCGATCACAACCTGCTTCGCCAGCTTGAATTGACTGAGTCAGCTCCAGGGCCATTTTCACGAGGCCTATTATGCATGGTTTTTACCAAGAAGGAGCGGGCCGGGAGGTCACTGTTTGGTAAAAAATCAAACTCGCACAAAAACGAGCCCGTCAAGCCAGGGCTGGACCCCGTGAGAGTTCACGCCGTGATTGGTAAGTGTGCAACTTTCACGTAGACATTTCTTATTCCCTAGTTAATTGAAATGTTTAACTGTATTTAGGCCAGTCGCAGTTCAGAACCACCAAGTGAGGTCATAGCAAGGTCAACTGAGAAGGTGCTGCATGACTATTTCACTACCAGTGAAATCAAACAGAGTGTAGTATCACATAATCAATCTAAATATTGCAGTAGATCAGCTAGAAAAATTCGTTTTACTATTTATAGGGATTGAATGCTAGCTATGACATCTTTATTTATGGTAGATCAAAAGTATTACCAAAATGAATCATATTTGTGTAGGTAACAAGAGATTTTTAGAATAGGGACCCCTCAAAATTGAACGCGTCCAAACAGCTTGGGGTGTTGCCACTGCACATATGCAGAACTGTGCATGCACGACACCCTAAGCTGTCTCGTGGACCCAAAGCTTTGGGGACCCCTATTCTAGAACTTTCTGATGACATGGCAACTGCATTGCTTTTGACATAATCCGTGGTGCCGCTCGTGGAGTGCGGCCTTGTCCCTGTTAGCGGCAGCACTGGGACCTTGGCATGTTCCTTCCCATAGTATTTGCTGCTAAGATTCTTTTTTTAGATTTCTCTCCCAGCATTCCAGAAAAATAAGCGCTTTGTTAATGTTGGCATCAGGTGAGATACCGCAGTTGACGCCATTCTAAACTCCGTTGCTGCTCGAATTAAAGCCAGCCCAAACTGCTAGAAGAAAAACTCAAAATTACAGTCAAGCATGGTATTCTTTTCCGTTAAAAATGTGACCACACATCAGAACATGTGGTGTTACTCATATTTATAATTGTGTAAAAGTCCATGCATTATCGTAAGTTTTTCATTTTCAGGACACTCAGAAAGTCAGATTGAGTTTGTTCCATAAAGAGGGAAGCCCAAAATCCACATTAGCGCCTTTTTGATGTTTACCGTGCTGCCTGCCGTTTAATCTGCCATATAACTGCTCGAAACTGCAGTCAGCGTTATCACAGTGAAAACTGCCCTTGTAATTGAGCTATTAGTTACCGGCTCGGTTTCAAGTTTTTGGATAAATTCAAGAAACTCGCCGGTAAAAGTTTGGACAGTTCGAAATTATCGGATAAGCTCCAAATTTAGAAATTAAGAATGGAAAAAAATAAAATGGTATTTTACAAATACGTTCGATCATAGACGGTCAGTGGTCCTGAGGTGATGCCACTTCAGTTTCCTGCGAAATCTCCGGCTATTGACAAAATGGGGTTTACCGTTCATCTGGTCAAAGGTTGCAGGAGAACGAATCCGCTCACAGATAGCTAAGTTGCATGAAGAAAAACAAACCTGGACATCGTAAACGTAAAGAGAATGAGAGATCGTGGGCGGAATTACTTGAGATAGAGAATTTATCTTTATAATGAACAAAGTGACGCTTAAGACACAGCCCTGTGGCACGCCATTCTCCTGGGGGAAAGGGTCAGAGATTGTAGCTCCCAGGCGTACCTGAAAGCTACGATCCTGCAGAAAGTCAGCAATGCAGTTGAACATTCTCCCTTTTATGTCCATCGAGATAAGGTCCTGGAGTATGCCGTACCGCCAGGCGGTGCCGTAAGCTTTTTCAAGGTCGAAAAATACAGACAGACAAAATTGCTTATTTATGAAAGCCTCGCGGACCGTCGTCTCAAGACGTACCAGGTGGTCAACTGTAGACCTGGAAGTGCCGAAACCACACTGGAAATTGCTTAGTAGTCTCTTTTTTTCTAGTATGTAGGTTAGCCTGTTGTTAACCAGCCGCTCAAAAGTTTTCCCTAAACAGCTAGTAAGGGCAATTGGCCTGTAGCTCGTGGCTTTACTTCTGTCCTTTCCTTGTTTTAAGATGGGGACGACAATAGCCTGTTTCCAGGCGCTAGGAAATTTCCCTTTCGCCCAGATGATGTTAAAAAACTGGAGGAGAATGACTAGAAATGTTTCAGGTAGGTGATAAAGCATGCTAGGGTGAATTGCATCAAGCCAAGGGGATGTAGGCTTTGCAGCAGCAAGAGCTCGACGTAGCTCGACAAGAGAAAAAGGACAATTATATTCTTCAGTGCAATCCTCTGACCTACGAATTGGAATTCTCTCGCACTTGGACTTAAACTGCAGAAACTCTGCAGTGTAATTTTCAGAACTAGAGACTTGTGCAAAGTGCCTACCCAGTGCGTTGGCTTGTTCATATAATGATGAAAATGCTTCTCCCGTCTCATCTAACAGCAAGGGGATTGAGAAAGGATGGTAGTCACCATCCATTCAACCCACTCTGTCCCAGACAATCTTCGTTGGCGTGAAACTACCGTCGCCGACCTATTTTTCGGACGCCGAAATTTCGGACATGCCCGATTATTCTGACCATTTTCACGGAACCGCCACTCGCCCCATAGAGTTAATGTATAGAAGTGACTGAAATTCCGGACAACCTACAACTCGTCCTTCGATTTTCCGGACTGATTTGCGGCCGCCAAACCGCCACCACTTGCACTTTACACTTCCCTTTGTAGCCACTCTCACCGTGAACCGAGGCGCCGAGGGAAGTGGGAAAGTCCGCAGGAAACTCTCTCTCACCGTGAACCGAGGGAAAGTGCACGGGCGCCGCCGAGGCGCCGCCCGCGCACTTTCGTTTCGCACTTTCGTTTCATGCTGCGCGTCGAAGTCGGTCGCAGTCACGGTCAGGTCGTCGGGTCGTGGTGTCGTGTTCGTCGACGTCCGGGAGCGACGACGTTGTCCGCCGCCGTTGTAAGTGCGCGTGCCTTCTGCCGTTTCCCCCCAAGCGGTGTCAAATGGCGCCAACTGCATCTTCAACTGCGTCAACGGCGCCGACGAAGACTCCAACGAAACGCGGGAGATACTCTACAATGATAATTGAAAAGAAAGCTGCCATCATCAGGGAAGTGGAATCTGGCCGCAGCCAAGCGGAAGTCGCAAGGGAATTCAAGATTTCCAAGCAAACAGTCTCTGATTACATCCGAAACAAGACGAAGATAAAGAAGGCCGCGGAAAAGTCGACCGGATCTCGACAGAAGAATGTCAGCAAGGGCAGCCACCCGAAGCTCGAGGAGGCCCTTCACACATGGCTCAACGCCACAGTAGCCAAGCGGGTTCCGGTGTCTGGTGACCTTTTGAAGCGAAAAGCAGAGACCCTTGCGCTTCAAATGAAGATCACGAATTTCAAATTCAGTGACGGCTGGCTCCGGAATTTTAAGAAGAGATACGACCTTGCATTTAAGAAAATGTGCGGCGAAAGTGGTGCCATTGACAGTACAATCGTCACAAACTACCGCGCTGAAAGACTGCACGCATTGCTGCGCCAGTATTCGCCGGACGACACATTTAACTGTGACGAAACCGGGTTGTTCTATAAGATGTTCCCTGAGAAGACGCTTGCCCTGTCTGGTGATCCTTGCCACGGCGGAAAACGTAGCAAGGAGCGAGTGACTGTTATGGTGGGCAGCAACATGTCGGGCACCGAGAAGCTTCCGAATCTGGTGATTGGCAAATCTAAAAACCCGAGGTGCTTCAAGGGTATAAGATCTTTGCCAGTTTTGTATGAAGCGAACAAGAAAGCTTGGGTCACCCAACAGCTCTTCGAAGGCTACGTACGCAAGCTGGACCGCAAGTTTGAATTGCAAAAGCGCAAAGTTTTGCTCTTTGTAGACAACTGCGCTGCGCACGGGCACATCTCCAACCTGAAGTCCATTCAGTTGGAGTTTCTACCAGCAAACACAACGAGCATCCTTCAGCCGATGGACCAAGGTGTAATCCGAAATCTAAAAGTCCACTACAGGGCACGCCTGCTCGGACGTATGGTGCTGTGCCTGGACAGTGGCAAGACATACTCTGTGGATTTACTGTCAGCTCTCGGTATGCTGTCAGATGCATGGAAGGCGGTAACGCCCGACACCCTTCGCAACTGTTTCCGCCACGCGGGATTCACTCTTGATAGTGAGTCGGCCGTCGAAACCGAAGACCCCGTGCCGGATGCACAGTCTATCAGCACAGAGAACTTGATTGGCGATCTGCGCGATGACGGTCATGCAGTTCCCCCTGCCGTGACATTTGACAAGTTCACAGACATGGACAGTGCGCTCGACGTGTGTGCTGACTTGACGGACGAAGAGATTGTTCGCCAGGTCCTCGAGCCAGACAGCGAATCTGACTCCGAGGACGACGCCCCGGCCATCGTACGGCCGTCCAACGCGGAACTCACCTAAGCGCTTATGGTACTTTCGTCTGTATTCAGTGACAGAACGACTCTCGCTGAAATGCAAAACGATCTGATCGCCCGAAGGCGAAACACCGTCCAGCAAACCATCGACCGGTTTCTCGAGCCACTTGGTATGTAAAGTGCCAATAAAGGTATTTTTTTGGCAGATTTCACTTTTTCGGACTGCGTGATTATTCGGACGTTTGCGCGATCCCCGTCGAGTCCGAAATATCGGTCGGCGACTGTATTAATAGAAGATGCATACGAGCAAAAGGATCTCCTTTTTGCCCGTTTCCTAATATAGCGGGCTTTTGCACGTAATTGCTTAAATGCCAAAAGGTTTCTGGAAGTGGGATACCTCCTAAATCTTGCCCAAGAACAGTTTTGGCGGTTTCGAGATTCTTTACACTCATTATCCCACCATGGTTTTGGACATCTCGGCAGTTTGCCGGATGTCTGTGGGATAGACAGACGGGCTGCCTCAACAATTGTTGTTGTTATGAGAGCATTTTTTTTGTCCACAGAGGCCGCTTCTGAAAGATCCAGGGAAGAAGGGATATTTGACTGAAAAAGATCCCAATCTGCTGATGAGATCTTCCAACGGGGGGAACGACAAGGCAGCCTGGGCAGGACTTCTAAGGGGGTAAGATACACCGGAAAATAGTCGCTTCCATAAGGGTTATCCAATACATTCCAACTAAAATCTGTAAAAAGTGCAGCAGAACAAATGGTGAGGTCAATGCAAGAAAAGGAGCAATTAGCAGAACTAAAATATGTTGGCTCTCCTGTATTTAGTATACATAATTCTCTGAGAGATAAAAACCACGCCACAACAGAACCTCGAGTGTCAGTTCGGACACTGCCCCAGAGGGGGTTGTGTGCATTAAAATCGCCCATTAAAATAAAAGGTTCAGGTAGCTGATCGACTAAAGTTTCAAGTTGCGCGAGCTCCAGGGCAAATGAAGGGGGGATGTAAATGGAGCAAATTGTAATAAGGCGTTGCTGTAGCAACCTCACCACAACGGCCTCCAGAGGTGTGTCTAGAGGGACCACACAGGCAGGAGTGCCACTGTCTACAACAATAGCAACTCCACCGGAAGTGCCAGAGGTGGTCACGCGGTCCTTCCTGTAGACTTGATATGATCTAAGAACGTTGCTGTTGGGTGGTTTGAGGTAAGTCTCTTGCAGGCAAAATGCAGAGGGTTCATGCCTCTGCAACAAGAGCTTCACATCATCTAAATTACAAAAAAGACCTCTGCAGTTCCACTGCATAATACAGGCCATAATTTAAAAAAGGTGAATTCTAAAAAGCTAAAAACGTAAAAATGAAGGGAAGCTTAAATAGAGACAAAGAATATATTTTCAGGTCTTAAAATCAATCTTCATACGAGGAGTGTTTTTCTTTTTAGTGGCACCCTTCTGCTCACTGGTGGATCCACCAGTGCCAGGAAGGGAACACTCCGACCCCGATATGGACCTGTCCTCGTCGGACTTCAGCCCACTTTGATCCATTGGCTCGTCGGTGGTTGTCGCCAATGGCTGACCCTTGGATGCCGCTGGCTTGGTTGGCAGGCCAGGGATCCTCTGGGTACCAGAAGGGCGGGGTGTCACACCCCGTCCTTTGGGGGGCAGGGCATTTGATAAGTCGAGGCTTTGCTGAAAGGATTGAAAAATAAAAATGCCTCAATCGGTACCGCCTCGTGGGCACAGCCGATTTAAAGCCAATGTGAGATAAAATGAATTGGATCCTTGGATCAATTGATAATTTCTGTAAAAAGCCAATTGGAAGTTAAGGGGGATAAATGAAACCAGTAATATGGGACAGCCAGTGGAACGGCCCGGGAAAACCAACCGGTACTAAAAGTACCCAAGTGCTCGACTCACCCTCCAACTCCGCTACTAAGACACGAGCGTGCCTCACAGCGGGTCCGACGGTCACTGAGTGGCAACCATGAACCACACAGCCCCGCCGCAGTGATCACTTCTATATCCCTTGGCTCCCTTGGAGGTCACCCAGTGGGAGAAGCAAGGGTCGCCAAGCCGTGCTCCTTACTGGGTGTGGGCACGCCCACATCTTTCCTAGAGCTTGGAGGCGGTGTTTGCCGCACCACTCCCGAGGTGGAGGGGGACCCCGACGGGACACGCAGGTCATCCGCAGATGTCTGCGTCCCCGTGGACACCATCGGCCGTGCAGGTCCCCTGCGCACGGCCTCTGCATACGAACCACGTGAGGCAAACAAGACACGCTTCTTTGCCTCGTGGTATGGAATGTTCTCTTGGACCTTCAATGTAAGTATTTCTTTTTCTTGCTTCCAGAGAGAACAAGACCGAGAGTATGCAGCGTGCTTCCCTTCGCAATTAGTGCACTTTGGATCATTCTCACAGTCATCTGCGAGATGCTCTTTGCTAGAGCACCTTGCACATGTGTCAGATCCGCGACAGCTCCGCGAGCCGTGGCCGAACCGCTGGCACTTGACAGCTTGTGGAAGGGTGGTCATTGCAAAGGTCAGTACAATGTGTTTTGTTTTGTGTTCCATGCCGTCACGTCGAAGTGTGATGCGCCGTGCGGCGATCACACCCTGGCTGGAGAGGCCCTCTACAATTTCCGCTTCTGGAGTTTCTAACAAGTCATCTTCAGAAATTACGCCTTGTACTGTATTTAGTGTGCGGTGGGGGGTTACGGTGACTTTGTAGTCGGAGACTGAGTTCAATGCTAGTAGAGCATCACTCTGGAGCTTTGTGTGAACCTCTACGAGGAGGTCACCTGATGTCATCTTCTTAGCCTGAAAAGTCTTCCCAACGACACCCTCTAGAGTTTTTGCGACAAGAAAAGGAGACAGTTTACTTAGTGGTTTCTCAGTTTCTGAGTGCAGCACCAAAAACTTTGGATACTGTGGAGTAACTACTACAGGAACATCAAGTGTACGTGCTTCGGTACGGACTCTTTTCGGAACCCGATCGAGGAAGGTTTTGTTTTGCAGACCCATAAAGATGGGAAAGAAAGTTCAGTGCCCGGGTGCACCGCCCACCACGGAGCCCAACAAGGGGGTAGGTAATGTGCCATAGCAAGAAAGGCTTGGCTGACACAATTACTTTACCAGTGCTGCCCGGGCACTATACCCTAGTGTGGATGAAGGGACAGGACCAATTCCACTCAAGGTTAGCCCTTGCCGCCTAAGAGGGTGAAAAAGGAAAGAAGAGAGCGAAGAAGAAAAGAGAAAGAGGTGAGAGGAAAAGTGAAAGAAGGAAGAAGAAGGTAGAAGAGGCGACTGACTGAATCATCCTGGTCGGGCCAAGCCAGGACACCCGTCTACAAGAAGCAGGGGCCGAAGCGGTGTATTGCCTCGCCCGGGGGGCCCCGAGGGGTCCAAACAAACCCCGGGCTCAGTTCAACCACCAGGGTCCCCTTTTCCCCGGACACGGGTACGCCACGCACAGCCAGACGTGGGTGGGCGAACCCACATGGCTCAGGGTTCGTAGTGACGCCACTCACCAAGCACCTACCAAGGCAGGTGCCCCCTGCGTGTGGGTATGGTGGTCCACGTGGCTGGGGTCCGTGGTGACGCTACTCACCAAGCACCTAGCACTGAAGGTGCAGGCGCCCCCTGCGGGGCTCGGGGTCCGTGGAGGCGCCACTCTCCAAACACCTGCTTTCACAGGTGCCCCCTGCGGGGGCGAAGCTCAAGACGCCAGCCCCCCATAGCTTCGCCCCTTCTGGTGAAGCTACAAATTACAATTGCCCAGGGACTCCCATGACACATAGCACGCTCGGCCGGCTGTATTTTGAACACTCACTAGTATAAGCCGTTTGGAACGAAAGATGTAGGCATCATTCAGAATGCCAACATACGCTTGTCACCTACAGCCAATGCATTCGCCCCCTATAAGATGCAATGGTGTACGAGTAAGCTTACTTTCTTGAAGTCGTTGGCCAGGGCACCTTTGTCAGCAGCAAAGCATATTATGTCTGGAGCAATGCTGCAGAGAAAATACAGCACCCCGTCTATCACGGCCAACACTGTTGAGTCTGCCATGTTGAAGAGCAAAGCACACTCCCGCATCGAAGACTTGTTGGCCACGTACCTAAAAAGATGTAGTGGTGCCACATTGAGCTGTAACCTAAAAGATATTCTTGTATTTCATAAGGTTAAGGTTCGGCAGCTCTCTGCCCGGTTAGAAGAAACGTAAGAAGAAAATCATCATGAGTTCAGTAAACATTATCCTGCTTCGAGACCAGGCTGTTTCCTTGTTCATAGGTGAATGCAACAACAAGGATACATGTCGCTTCTATGCATACCAGTGACGCATGTTTTTACTGACACTCACTTTTAAACATGGGACCAAACTAGCCTTGAAGCTCTGAGACACGAAGTTGACGCAGAGTATAGCTTGCTCTCAACTTGCATGCTCAGCATGTGATGAACAGCTGTTTATGAGCATAATATGCAATATTTCGCATGTACTATACTCGGCATTGATGCTACGTTATGGAGGTTAGCGTAGCTTCCACAGTACTGCACCCTACTGCTTTGGGAGCACGTGCACGTGACTTTCTTCGGCCTTCACGCAAGCTCGAGAAGGTATAGCTTTGACGTTAGATCACTGAAATCTATACGTTACCACTGACAGCATAGCATAAAAAAAAATCTGCCTCTCGTACACACTTTACACATGCAGCAGTGTTGCTGCTATACGCCGGATAAAAGCAAAGACGGCTCACCAGAGGAATGAAAGGATGTGCTCCTCTGCTGTCTTGGTGGGCGATCCGCCGTGGTGAGATGTCGATGAAAAAAAGCTCGAGCCCTCGAACTGGTCGATAAGGTCGTAGCAGGGCACCCGTGCCAGATGAAAGTTCCTGCGGAACTATCAAACAAAATAACATTACAACTAGCTAACTTACTGGTACCTTGCTTCTTACCTCTTTGTCGGAGTAGGCGTTCACTACTGTCAAAACACATTCCTTGACTTTTGGTACTGCGCACGACGCGTCAAACAACTCTCGAAACATTGCCTCGTAGGCGGGACCGTCGTCGTCGTCCTCCGAGCTGCTGCTGTCGTCTGCTAAATGGGACAGCAGCACTGATGGTGTCCCCGCCAACGCTAAACACATGCGTTTAGCCATGTTGCGAAACTGGAACACAGCGTCCAAGTTCCAACGATAAGCAGCCAAGGAGGGAGCTGCTGGGTGCTGAGTCTCTCGGCGGCCGTGTCGGGTTTTCTTCCAGCCCAACAAAAATGGCTGGGATCACGTGACCGGTCCTCTGGCGCGCGCTCCCACTTGACAGTCGGAGCGCCTCAAACCGCTCCGAGTCGGAGGACGACCCGATCGGATTCTCAGAGCGCGCTCTGAAAGAACAAGCCGAATGTACTTAGAGCGCCCGACTTCAACCAGCCGAATGGGCATCGGCTTTTCAGAGCGCTCCAGAGCGCTAAAAATCAACCAGCCGAATATACTATTAGTGTGAGCAATTTTCTTGGGGTTGAAGATTAGGAAAGGGAAAGCGTGTATCACGTTTGGGTAAATTTCTGCCGGTAGTATACTGTGGAGACCGGTTATAACGAAGTCAACGGGAATTGGAAATCACTTCTCTATATCCGGTATTTCGTTATAACTGACTTCAGTTATAACGAAGTTCCAAAGGGAATGGGAAATCGTGATCGCTTCGCTGTAGCCGCTATTTTGTTATAACCTACTTCGTTAAAACCGGTCTAGACAGTATTTCTTTTCAGCGCAGGTTAGCAAAAGGCAAAAGTATTTTGCGATTCATTTGGAGCAATGGAGCAGATGTGTCAACTCTCCACAAGGAAAAGTGCACTTTGACTGTGCATTGTCATGTGCTACGCTCATACATTCTAATTGGGGCCCATCTTTTCCACTTGCCAAGGTCGCTGAAACAGAGTTTAGTCTGTTGATCATTTTAGTGGATTTCAAGAGCCATTCTTAGGAGCAAACTATCTCCTTGTCCCAAATATTTGATGAAATAAGCTCTGCACCTGAATGCAAGTCAAGATAATACTGCTGGCATATTTTGTCTATTTTGGTGCAACATAAGAAAAGTACAAGCTTCGCCTTCAGCTCCCGATAGTTTCCTTCCGTCGTATGCGGCCGAGTGTTCGCTGAAGTGTTACTGAAGATAGAAAGCTTATGCTGGAGGCAAAGCTGTTACTATTTTTCTTCTGTGGCAACAGGGTATGGTATCAAATATTTAAGACAACCCTGAAACAGGGGGCACAGAAAGGGGACAGAACACTATCAAGTTTCTTGTGAGACTTCGTCGTGTTCTGTCCTCTTTTTGTGTCCCCTGTCTAAGGGTTGTCTAAAATCATGAATGTAAACCAGCTCGCCTCCGTCTTATCACTCATTATAGTATCCAAATTGGTAAGAATTTTTAATCTAAGCAAAGATACTACCTTGCTTGCAGAATTCCTGCTGCCAGAGCCCGCTCTACCATGTGCAGGCCCTGCACTACCAGTGCTGATCGAAGGAGATGGAATGGTAAGTGACCAAAATTGCTTTGAAGGAACAATGAAGACGATTTAGGAACTTTCTTGACGACTGAAATAGGCTTCAGGCATAATCCAGGGAATGTTGACCAATTTTTGGCCCGAATCGTCGCCTGCGTGTCGCACAACTTAATAGACTGAGCTCACTAATCGTTGGCGCATGCATCACGCCACCATAACTGTAGTTCACAGGATGCTGATGGCAGTACACCAGACAGCTCGTGCTTTGCACGCGTAGGCTAGGCTTGCAGCTGGCTTGTGGCACGTGCAAAAAGACTACAGCTCCCACGACACATTGCGGCAGCGGCGGCCATATTTATGGTCATATTTACGGCCATATTTACTAGAGTCCATCGTTACTTTCCTAGTCATGGAACTTCCCCGTAACACTATGGGAGCGCTTTGTGTGCTGCAAAGCGTGACTGTGCAGTGGCGCTGGCGTAGACAGTTCAGCATAATTGGACAGCAGATGGGCATTCAGTAAACGCAGTGGTTGGCCCCCCGAAGCCCACAACCGGGCCCCACGGCCGGTTTGCTCATCTTGTGGTTGCGGTTAAGAGGAATTTTTATGTCGCGATACCAGCTCCACGGGGACATGGAAGTATCTAGCGCCCCTGCCTAATGGCACGAAAATCCGTGTCGCTTCGAGCACAAAAGTTGGATTTCGCATGCAGAAACTGACCGCAGAGGCCGGGGAACATCAAGATGAGCCGAAATGATAGATAAATCACGCTATACAAAACCGGAGACGGGACTTGGCGTGGAAGGGTTCGAATCGTCGCATGATTGGACTTCTATTTTATAAATTATATTTTACGCGTCTCTTACTTTTTGACTGTGATCCTTTTTTAGAAATCGTGCTTGCTATGTATAAGTTTTTCTTTCTTGCTCAACTTATCTTTTATAAGTTAGTATTACAAAATGTTATTGTTATTATTATTTTAGTACTTAATTTTATTATATTGTTATTTTTATATATTTTTATTATTACCATAAAATAATATTACAAAATATATATATATGTACATAATATTACAAAACTATTGTCACAGCAAAATGTAGAGTAAAATTAACTTTTATCGCACTTCACGCAAGTAAAGGTTTAATCTTTTATTTTGGTTTTACGACTTTCTCATTGCAACTACAGCTGCTAGATTTTTTTTGGACGTTTTAATTTTTGAGTTCACACAACTGCAGTGTCTGTTAGGACTAAATATGAGCCTTCTGTTATTGAATGAGTCGTAGCAAGCACCTTGAATATTGAAAAAATAGATACAATTGTAGTTGCTGGGCAAACAACGTTTGTTTCGACCCAGTTTGTTTGAAAGTCGTGCTGATGCCACTATCTTGGCTTCCTCTTAACGAACATTATGAAACCATGGTATCAGCGCAGTAACTTAGCTTGATCTTTTTTTTTTTTTTCTTCAGGCTTGTCGATTTAACAGGTGATTCAAACAATAAAAAGTCTGTGACGCAGTCGTGCAACATGTTCCCAAGGAGCTGGTCACGTGACATAAAAATCCTTCTTGGCCGCAGCTGCAAGATGAGCAAACCGGCCCAGGGGACTGATTTTTGTCACGGGTGAGAGCGAAGTCCGAGTCTGCTCTCGCTGAGGGAGCTAAAATACTGTTAGCAGACACGTCGTCCGGCAAAGCAAGCGAAAAGTGTGGTTTGTCTGCTATGAGGCATCGACACCATTGTGGGCCGTCTGGTACTAATTATGTCCCACGGGCGGGCGGTGAGGTCGGAAAAAAAGTTAAACTGAGAACATCTACTATTTCCTGAAGGGCGCAATTGATGACCTGTGCTTCATTTGGAAATGCAAATTCTATTTGTTCTCCTGTCGTACATAACCTGACATCCGCCGGTGAATAAATAAGAATTAAAAACAAGCACCTACCTGGCATGCGAGAGCTTTCCTCTTCCGTAAATAGGTGCGAACTTCTCACCTACCGGGTGATACAAGGAGACGCCGCCAACGAACGAGCATACGGCGCCGAGGGCCAGCGTCTTTAGCAGACAATCTTTTCGACTCAAAAGCGGCGCGCGTTTCGCAGGCGGCGACAGTCGCAGAAACAAAAACAGGTGCGGTAACAACAAGGAACTGCAGTTCCTTGTCTGCTAAATACGCCGGCTCTCGGCATCGTATGCTCGTTCGTTGGTGGCAGCTGGAGTCGCGACCGCTTGCGCCATCTCTTGTCTCCCGTGCAAAACGGTGCCGTGTTGTTTGAAGACCGGTGGCGACGCTGCGTTTCCATAGGAGCTAAGCCTTTTTCTTTCTTTACTTTTTCCTCAGGTAAGTTCGCTCTTTGCAAATTTTACAAAAAAAATGCACCATCTGTGGGCAACGCTGCACAAAGTCGTAGCACGATAGGTTAAGAAACCGAATTTTCCGGTCGATTTAAAGAGCCTGGCGTCTCCTTGTATCACCCTGTACTTAGGGTGATGAGAGCTCTCGTATGCCAGGTAGGTGTTCATTTCAAATTCTTAATTATTCTCGGGTGGATGTTGGGTTACGTACGACAGGAGAACGTCTCCAAATTTCCAAACGAAGCACAGGTTGTCGATCGCGTCCTTCGGGAAATAGCGGAGGTTTCCAATTTAACTTTGTTTTCGATCTCCTCTATAATCTCACCACCTGCTAGCTAGGATCTGCTAGCAAGTGACGTCTCTGTTCCGTCAGCAAATGACATCTCGTAGCAGACGAACCCCGCCTCTTTCGTAGCAGACGAACCCCGATCCGGCTGAGATCGTGCTCTCACCACAGACCAAAATCGGGCTCCATGATTAGAAAGTTTTAACATATTAGGTGACAGCGTCTCCAAATCGACTGGAACAGAAGCTGCCAATAAGCTTCGCAGCCATTCCTTTTTTTTTTTTGGCACGTCAACAGATTTGCAGCTTTCAAATGCGAGGTTAGAATGCCAGAGTTTAAACGATACTGAATTATCTGAGACCTTAATTTTAAGCACATTCACGAAGAATGAGCATCATGCTGCCGATTCAAGTACTTTGCGCAAAGGCAAGTGCGAAATTGTGGGTTGCGTGTGCGTAGTCGCGCACTGCATGACCAGGCATGAGTGGCGTTTTCATTTGTAACTGCTGCATTTGTTAAAGCATATGGGTAAACCTGCAGTCCAGAGGAAGAGCAAGAAGACACGAGTGCAGTATACGCGCAGCACGGCCGACCTGAACAGTCTTTCAGCACGAGGGCTGCCGCTCGAGTCCCGTAATGAAGTTTGAAATTGTGCAGTAGAGTTTCAGTGAGCTTGTTCTTTTTTTCTTCTCGGTCACGTTTTTTTTTGTGAGTATACGTAAACGTCCACAATTACACCTTCAAAGGGGCATCCCCGCGTCAACACCGCTGGTTCCTCTCTTAAAGCTTGGCATTTTAGTGAAGGTATGTTGAAAGTATTCTCGTATGCAAGAAATTCTCAAGCAAACGAAGGATAGCAAGAGTATATTAATGCGTTAGTAGTGCTGCAACTACCAGCATAAACCGACGCATCTGCGGTGGTTTGTCCCTACTCTCGACACGAGCTTCAGTTCCTGTATCAAACTTCGGCGGAAGTTTCATGACCAAAAGCATATTTAAGGACTCATTCAAAAGTAGTGCAAGGCTTCTTCCTCATTGATTTTATCATTCTTGGTGTCCACGGTGGGTTCTTTGCTACCTACCAACACAACTAAGTCTTCGTTTGTTGGAGCACCGCACACCACCACAGTGGGCGCGTTAAGTCCGTGCTCCGGAGCGCGAGAGTCTGGCGCTCCATTCACTAAACGGACAGGAGTGCCACCGGAGACTGACACTCGAGCGCGCTCTTCGTGCACCAAGAATTTCTTGGAATGCGAGTGACTTCTTCGCGCTCCGTGACGTCATGTAAACAAACAAGATGGCTGCGCTACTGTTCGAGACCATCGAGACGAAAGGCGCAGCCGGACCGCTGCCCCTTTTCAGTTGATTAGTGCTTAATCCAGCAGGTAAAAACGATTTGATTTGAAAGCCAAGACAGCAATTAGCGTTCCGAAAAAGGTTTGTTCGTGCATCTGGCCTGAAAAAGAAATACATCTATCAAACGGTAGCGTGCCGATAGCACAGCGACAGAAAAGTTGTCGAGATGAGACATTCGGACCGCTCTGTCCCTTTTACAGTGCTTAGCCCAGCGAATAAAGATACTTCGATTTGAAAGCCGAAACATCAGTGAGCGTTGAGGAAAAGGTTTGTTTGTGCGTTTTTCCTGAAAACGAATTGATCTATCGGACGAGCGTGCCGATAGCTCGGCGACAGATAAGTTGTGATGAAAAGACAGTCAGACCGCTGCCCTGCTTAGGATGCTTAGCCCAGCCGCAGCGAATGAAGATACTTAGATTGGAAAGCCGAAACACCAGTTAGCGTTGCGGGAAGGGTTGGGTCGTGCATACCGCTTAAAAACGTATTGACGTGCTATCAAACGACGGTGTGCCGGTATCGGCGTAGCGTCCGTCTGGCACCGCGAGACACAACCACGGAATCTCTGACAAATTTGACGGTTTCCTGAGTCGAATAGCGGGTTCAAGAATGTTGTCTTTAATTTAAATCGGAACAGCATGCATGGTCAATAAATAGATCGGCGAGGTAACTTTCGACAAATGTACACGAAGCGAGTCTTCAAACCTTTCAGGAATATTAAAACGTTCGTAGAAACTTCATAACGTCGCCATCTCTTTTGCTTTAGAGTCTGCCGCTCTACACGGGCCTAATAAATTTATCTTCGAAATAATTTCGGCTTCTGCCGCACGTATCCAGGAGAAGCTGGGTTCATCATAAGTTTATAACCGTGCGGTAGGAAGGAGCTCGTGGGGCTCGTCGATATTCTTGGTTCGTGTTCCAAAATTCACTCGATCTCACTCTAGGGTAAAGGTTTCGAACCTTAGCGTTCAAAAACCTACCCGCGTCCAGCGTTCCTCTGTTTTTGTTGTCACGTGACATAATCCGCCAGGGTAACTCGGATCCGCTCGAGTAGATTTGGAACGCACCTCGGTGTGTCGCGCTCCTGTACGCTATGCGCCGTTTAGTTCCTGCGCTCGGAGTATGAAACTCGGAGTGTCGGAGTAAGAGTAAAGGAGCTCGGACTTATTGCGCCCAGTGCTGTCAACATCCACGTAGAGTTTGCACAGCCCCTTGAAGACCTAATACCCTTGAAAAAAGAATTTGAGTGCCCTTAATACTCCTGGAATTTATTTGCATTCATTGTATTTCTTAAACATAAAGGTGCAGGCGGGTCATTTATTGTCTTTATTTGAATATCGGGAAAACTTTGTTTTGGCTCTTTTCTTTAACCCTTTGATGCCCACAGTAGCTCAGGAGCAACACTCCAAAGCATATTTTTTTCTACATACCAAAGACGCCGGGAACCGTGAATGCCCATTGTAGCTCTCATGCAACACCTTGTGTTTCGCCACCTACAACATAGATGGCCTCACGCGCCTTGATTTTATTCTATACCCCAACTTGCTTGCGTCGGCAGCCACGTGTTTTTGAATGCTCCGCCAATGTAAGTACTATTCTAAATATAATATTACCCAATAGTCTTTCGAGACAAATAAGCGTCTGAATGCAATCTCAACTCATAACGGAAAACATTCATTAACGGATATATTAGTTTTTGTCTGGTTTGGCTAACCCTAAGTGGAACACAAACTTTTTAGCTCTGAAGCTACATTGGGCGTTTGTGTTACTAGTGGTTCAGATCTTCGTGGTTCAGTCTTACTTCGATGTATGTTGTTAAATCGCCATATACAGTATGGATATTCAGTGTAATATTTAAATACTGTAATAGTTACATTCTCATTGATAAAAATATTCGAATAAAATATATTGGTGTAATATTTTTTACTGTCCAGATGAGTGGTACCAGAAGAAATGGACACCTTACTGAAGAAGAAATTCAAGAGCTAATATTTTTGCCTGATGGGGATATTTCTGATATGGAGATTGACAGTGATCCCGATGACCCTGACTATGACCCTGCGGCTGACCTTCAGTTTATTAATCTCTGCCCTTCGGAAGTCGTGAGGGACAATGATACCTCTATGAACGCTCAAGAGGAAGCGTGCTTACCGCACAGGCCATCAGAGACACTATCAACCAAGCCGTCAGTTCCTCCTCAAGCTCGGATGGCATCAAAAAGAAAGGATTCTAGAAAATAGATACGAGATGACATTGTGTTCACTGATCATGAGTGGAAAGGATCATTGCCACCCCCACCTGAAGAACTTCCCACTCCATATCAGTACTTTGCAAAGTTCTTTGATGAAATGATGTGCGAAAGACTCACATTTGAAACAAACCTCTACAGTGTGCAACAGTCTGGCAAGAGTTTGGGTGTTACTGGCGAAGAGATGAGGAAGTACTTGTCTATCCTTGTGCTCTGTGGTGTTATAAAAATGCCGCAGTTCAGAATGTTCTGGCAGTGTGGGACAAGATATGCACCTGTTGCAGACCTGATGAGCCGGAACAGGTTTGAGGAGATACATCGCTTTTTACACATGAACAACAACATGGAGCAGAAACCAAAAGGAAGCGAGGGACATGACAAGCTCTTCAAAGTCCGTCCCATTATAGACGCGCTCCGACAGAACCTAAGACTGGTGCCACCAGAAGAAAAACAAAGCATCGATGAGCAAATCATACCATTCAAGGGCCGCAGCCAGATGAAGCAGTACATCAAAGCGAAGCCACACAAATGGGGCTTCAAGGTGTTTACAAGGGCCAGCTCGTCGGGCATAATGCACGATTGTCATTTATGAAGGTAAAGACACTGCAACGAACCATGGATTAGGGATCTCTGGAGATATCGTTCTTGATCTTGTCAGGGACCTGCCACAAGGGATAAACCACAAAGTCTTCTTCGACAACTGGTTTTCCAGTTTGCGTCTGGTTGACCATCTAAAAAAAAGGGCTAGCTACCTGTCAGTGGGAACTGTCAGGTCAGACCGAACTGAAAAATGCCCCTTGGCTCTGGACTCTGAGCTAAAAAGTCAAGATAGGGGTGCCGTGGACTACAAACTAGATGCTGAAAGTGGGGTTCAAGTCATCAAGTGGCTCGACAATGCAACTGTACAGTTGGTGTCAAGTTACGCTGGCGTTCAGCCTACTGACACGTGCACCCGTTGGAGCAACAAAGAAAAAAAAAATAGATAGAAGTGACTCGACCAATTGCAGTAAAAGAGTACAATGACTCAATGGGAGGTGTCGACCTCGCAGATATGCTCATCAAGTTATACCGCACCGACCACAAGTCACGAAAGTGGTACATGAGGATCTTCTACTGGACCATTGATGTCTCCATCGTGAATGCCTGGTTGCTCTACAAGCGTCATTGCAAGGCGATAGACACCCGAAAGCCACTTTCGCTGCTAAGTTTCAGGATGCATGTGGCTGAGGCGCTTGGCTTGAGAAATGCCAATAAACAAAAACGGCAGTCTCGTTCAGAGGACGAAGCATCGCCAAATCAAAACGCTAAGCATCCAAGAATGCAGAAGCCGGTGGACGATGTTCGGTACGACGGTGTTCAGCACTGGCCAGTCATTGGGAAAAAAGGCAACGCTGCAGGTCCTGCTCAAAAGGATTCAGTTTCCTCTACTGTAGCAAGTGCAACGTGCATCTCTGCCTGATCCCCAGCAGAAACTGCTTCATGGCATTTCACACTAAGTAGTGGTCCGAATGCCCAATGTAGCTCAGGAGCAACATTCCACAAAAGCATAACCATTAAAGCCAATTTCTTTTATTTTTGTTGCAAATCGTTTTTTTACTTGTTTTGAATTAACCCAGAAAGTTTCATCTCATTCTTTCATCGGGAAAGTAGTTTAAGCATCAAAGGGTTAAAACTTAGGGCCAAGCAAACTCGTGACAATAAAATGGCGTGTGCACTTAACCCGCAACGGCACATGATCTTGTTATATGGCAGTATGATTATGAAGTTCAACGTCGGGTTGATAATGTGACTAAGACTCACTGTTTTGACAAATTGTGGCAATCTACTAGATGGAATGTTTTCCAGATTAGTAGATTATAGTGTTCACAAGGAAATTCTTATTGAATGCAGGTTCACCTTGGCAGTGGATTGAAAATACCCAAGCTGAAGCTAGACAACTTGGTGTACAAGTTGCAAGAGCAGCGCTTCGTAAAGGACCTGTCTCAGTCCATTTACACTACTCCGGAGCTCTGCGCTCGCAGCGTTACTGGTGAGCCCAGCCGGCGCTTCCTAAAAGATGGGGCGAAAGGGAAGCTGCCGGTGACACCGGCAAAAATGATGGCCCTTGCAAGTAAGTGCATGGAGTGTCAAAATATTAACATGAATGACAAGGGGTCAACTTTCAACAGATAATGTGGTAATGTAGAAAGTTGATCGAGTTGGTAAATGTCTTAAAAACAATGAGTTGAAAGATGTGCTGTCCTTTGTTCAAGTCTTTTTTAAGTTTAAACTATTTGGAAAACCAAAAATTTATTGAGGTGCACTTGGAAAACTAACAGGAATAATAAGGTTGAAGTATTAGACAACTAAAAATTTAATAAGCGAACTTGTGCTCACAAACAAAATAAAATTGGTGGCAACTAGCGTTGGCGGTGTCGATGTCAGCGTGACGGGTAAGACCTTACTATAACCCACGACTATCTGCCTGCAGCCACCATGTGCTTCCTGTTACACACATTCGACAGCCAAGAACATTTCCTAGACTAGAAAAAACAAGCTTCATGGTTATATTGAATTGGGACATTCCAGACAAGCTACAAGAGGATAAAAAGAACTACCGGTGCCCAATATTGGGTCTCTGCCCGAGAGCTAAATGTGCTGCCACCTTGGCCATGCACGCTGCATTATGTTTTGTGAAAGCTTTGCAAACGCAATCCCTCTGCTTTTTTTGGCTTAAAGGGCCCCTCCAACAATATAATTATGCTTCTGCTTTTTTTGCGTTCCCTGCCTTTTTGGTGGTTCGGGAGATTTGGGGAACAAAGACAAAACCGCAAAAGAATGATGCATCATATTTTTATTTGACAAGGCGCGGAACGGTTGTATCGATGGTGGCGCAGTGTGGTGCTAAACGCGCGCGGCAGATGACTTTAACGGAGCTGGGTTCCCGATTGGCCAGGTCCACCAAAAGTTTCTTTCTGAGCGTGGAATAATAAGTTTGACTGTTCTTACCTCATAATTATTTATAAAAGTTGTTTTTATAAAGCGCAAAAACAAAAAACAACAAAAACAAGCTCTTTGCGACATGTGAGCCGCCCTGCGGCATTCATGTCGCGGAAACTGAAACCAAACTAGCAGACGACGCATTGTACACACGTGCTCTCTCTTCTCATGCACTTTTATGAAACTCGACTCAGTGAGCGGGGACCCCGGTCACTCCCGCGGCATGCGCGGGGTGACGATGAAGGCACGATGCACCGATGCAAGCACTGAGAGGCGAGCTGAGCGCCGGCGATGCGTACGCGGCTTTAAAGAGGCGGCACGCCCACCGCCCAGCGGCTCTGCGGCGAAGGAACACAAGGCACCACTGTATCAAGGATAGCAGACACTAGAGTCACTATAGAGCGACGATGTGGATCCGGCAGCGGAGGAGCCGCCGCGTGTTTTGCGCCTACCATTGGCATCTCCATTTACGTCACGCAGTGGCCCACTTTTGTAAATTTCGTTTGCTTATAGTGTCCCGAATAATTTTTATTTTGCAAAGCAGTTACCGTATTTACTCTAATATAACGTGCCCTCGATTGTAACGTGCACCCTTTTCTAGAGGTCCGAAAAAAGAAAAAAACGCCATGACTTCGATTGTTACGCGCACCAGATTTTGTAGGTTAAATACAGAAATGAAACTTTTTCTCACTTGGAACAACAAAGGTTTATTCCGAATGCTTCCATCTTGCGATGAAATGAACGGCGCTGTCTCTCGCCGGCAAGGTCGTCATCATGGCGACTGTCCGGTGCAGCGCTCGTGGGGCAGTATGCATCACTCGTCATCGTTGTCGGACGACTCCTTATCGCTGTCAACGGCCCAAAGCATTTCATCTTCGGTGCCGTCCATAGCGTTAGGAATTCCGCACTTCTTGAAGGCCTTGATAACCATGGCAGACGGGATCGTGCACCATGCATCTTTCGCCCATCGCACGTGATGCGGCCCAATTTCCATCGGTCTCTGCGCACAAAACCCCTTTTCTTTTGAATCCAGCATCATGGTGAACGCGGCGGGTCTTTGCAGTGGGAACTTCCACGCTGATACGAAAGAAACACACGGGCTGGCTACGCAGCTTCTTAGCGCGTAATGGGCGGCTATTTTGGAATATCGATGGCGATATGGTAGTGCAGTTTTGGGTCGCACTCGTTTTTAGCGCGCATACGATTTTTGGACCTTAGTTAGATTCGAGTTGGTTGGTTTTGGTTGGTTTTGGGGTTTTTTGGCGCAGCAGCATCGGGGCTATAGTGCGCCAGAAACATTGTGTAAAAGATATCTACATTTTTTTAAAAGCTGACTAAAGCCTCAAAGCGAATCTTACTAGGAACTAGACCTATAATTTCCGCAGAATATTAATTTCTTCCAAAAAATTAAAAATTTGTGAGAATGGGACAAGAGGCTCGTCACTCAGTAAAAGAGCCAAGTGAAATGGTACATGTTCCCGATAGAATATAGCAAAACATGTTCGACAGTTCTTTTCAAAGTGTGGACAAACTATCAAAATGTGAAGTATACTTAATGGTTCAGAACAATAGTCACAGGTCGGTTCACTCTCCCTACGCAAGAGGTAGCTATGGGTAAGGTGGGTATGTCCTATTCTCAACCGGCATAAAACTATCTCATAAAAACGCTCTCGGTGTCTGGCACTGCGCCACTCACTCAGGATGGGCTTAATTAGATGGAGTTTGTTTTGTAGATGGGAATCCCATTCCCTCTGCCAGACATATTTTATTTGCCTTTTTAGTAGTACCCGGTAATCAGTAGCAGGGATGCTGTTATAGTCAACTGTCCTATCTACACACGCAGAAGCTGTACGGTCAGCTAGCTCGTTGCCATCAATGCCAATATCGCTAGGGACCCAGCAGAATTCTATCTGTATTTTCTTTGCCAGTGCTTGTGTCAGTACATTACAAAGTTGCACAAGCAGAGGGTGCTTCCAATACGTTGGGGAGTTGAGTGCTTTAAATATGGTAGTTTCTCAGTGTTATTGCGTTGCCTGCGATCACTCTCGGCACAAGTTTCAGACCAGTCAAAAAATGATTGGAGATGCCCTTTAAATTGTATTCGGGAATGGATGGACACGTTTCCGGGAATAGACGGAGACATATTCTCTGAAAATCAGCTCTTAAAATTATTAGTTACATGGTCATGTATGTTTTACAACCTGGATTTAGGTTGATTGGTGTCTTTGGCCAGGTGTTTTGGTACTGCCAACCTAGGTTTATAATTGCCACTATAGCCACTTATGGAATGTTTTTGTTAACATGTTTACCATATGATTTATAGACTTGCACTGACTTAATTTAAAATAAAATGAAGTTAAGGATGTGCCCGTTATGTCCTTCATCTTAATGTTCCTATTAATTCTTCCGAGGCATATTACCGTTAAGATTTCATCCATTAAAAAAGAAGCAATTTTTTCAATGCTATGTATAGTTAAGAGTTCAAAACCATATGCTTTGACCTTGATAGATCTACTTGTAAGTTTCAAATGATGTTACGACAATATCTTGTCCCTGGTAAAGGCTGCCCAGCGCCTGCACTAGCCTTCAATTTGAACTCTATAACCTTGCGCATGTGTGCGCAGTTCCTGCCCCAGGTTGGGTTGCAAGCCTCCCCGGCATGGGCAGCTATGCCTTTTTGCACCCCCAGCATGCCTGGGATACCCTATCCAATCAATGCGAATAAAGTATTATTATTATTATTATTACCAACCTGAATGTACCGATCACATTTTGACAATACTTGTCATTCATGGTCGTGCTCGAATTGTGCTTCCCTATTGGTAGAAAGAGTAATTCTGTCTTTGTGTTGTGCATTTCTAATGCTTCAAAAAATTTACAGGGAATTAAGCCCTCCAGTTCCTTTAAATTATATATATTATGTTAACAAAATTATAACAAAAAGGAAAACAAAAGTTTAAGTTTTTCCTTGCACAGCTCTGTTTAACACAGATATATTTACAATTTCTCCAGGTGGCCTGATGTACTATGAAAGAGCAAAGAAGCCAGAGCCTGAGCGTCGCCAGATCCTGGAGCTCCAGACGGTGGTACGGGACATTCTGAAAGACTTCTTGCCTGATGTTGCGAGGCAGGGCAGAAGGAGGGTGCAGGCTCCGAAAGAATAAAATGGAAGTGATTCCTTATACCGTTTCACAGTGGAATTATTTGCACAACGGCAAGTACGTACTAGTTGAACCAGCGTGACAAGTCAACCAATGTGACCAGTTGAACCACCATGACACGTTCAACCACCATGACCAGTTCAACCACAATGACCAGTTCAACCAGTATGACCAGTTCAACCAGTATGACCAGTTCACCAGTATGACCAGTTCAACCAGTGTGACCAGTTCAACCAGTATGAAACTGGTCAAACTGGGGCAATATCCAAGTTTGAAACTGGTACCAGTTTGAACTGGTTACCAGTTTAGGGTGTAGCCCGAAACAACCCATTCCCGTTTGAACCCGTCCCGTTTTGACCCATTCCCGAAACGACCTTCCCGTTTTAACCCGTCCCGTTTCGACCCATTCCCGAAACGACCTTCCCGTTTGAACCTGTCCCGTTTCAACCCGTTCCCGAAACGCCCTTCATATTTGAACCCGTAGCCAAGACATCTATTACGTTTGAATTTGTCCCGTTTGAACCCGTTGGTATAAAGCCACGCACATCTCAACCTCTTCGCGTAAAGTGTACATCGTTCTAATTCTGGTTTGCGCAGTTTTTCTGCTTAAGAATATGTCCCGAAATCATGTTAATGCAATTAATGCAAAGGTGTAGGCGAGCTATTTAGTTATGTTGTGAAATATTTTTGCTTGTAAACGTACTCTTAAAATATGCAATACTTTCAGACAAGCTTCAACGAAATATATTTCTGCTTGCACCACTTAAAATGTTTCTTTCAAGATGGTCCCCAAAATGTGTAACTACGAAATGGACTATGTACACTGCGCGACAACGTTACCACGAACACGATGTTGGCGAGTTTTCAAATTTTACTTCGAAATGGTATTAGAAGGTACCAAATTTTACCGCCTAGGTTAGTGGCTTAGATGAGCACTTTCAAACACACTATAGTCGGTTACAAGTTAAGAAGGTAGGAGATGCTCCTCCCACAAGCGTGATGCGCCGGTTTCAAATCCCTCCGCAGTCGAAAGAAGAGTTCACTGGAAACGCTCCTTGTTCCGCTTCAATGGATAGATAATGGCCACAGAGTGGTGCCAACTTGTCTTCGACCCCCACTTTTTAAGAAAGCGACCTTTGTATTCATCTGAGGGAAGCGAGCCCCTGAAAGCAGCCTTTGTATCCATCGGAGGGGGACGCTAACCCCCGAAAGTCGTCTTTGTTTCCATCGGAGGGGGAAGACCCCATTCTCCCTCTCGTGGCTTCCACAATGCTAAGTCAAAGTCGAAAGATAAAGCAAATATGTACAGAAAGGCGAGACCCTCCTCGCGCGTTGGCCGCAACGTCACGGAAACGATGGGACGCTATTAAATGCGGTGGTGGCGGAGGGATATATGATTCCCTTTGAGGGGCATTTGCCGCTACCTTCTTGACTTGTAACCTACTATAATAATATTGATGGCAGTCTTTTGATTTTTTTAGTCAAACAGGTAAAAACAACAATCGCTTGTTCGCGCTAACGATTTCTCGCTCTGTACAATAACAGGAAGCTTTTGTAGACCGTTTTCGCCGTCACGCGACGCTCTCCGCAACCCGATACGGTACCCAGAACTCTACAGTCAAGGCCATCGGCGCGCAGGCGCAGTAGCGGCTTCTCCATTGTGGAGGGCTTAGCGAAAGGGGAAACGCGTTCTACGAAAACTCTCTAATTAGAATAACTCAGGCAAGCACTTTGAGTAAGCAAAAAGTAGCGTTCCCTAAGTTTTTATATCGCGACGCTATTTTTAGGTTACCCAAAGCGCTTGCGTACGTTATTCTTTAAACCTTCCTTATAGTGAACGGGATATTTTGAAAAGTGATAAATCAGGCAGGCTGACGTGACGGGCATATGATTGCGACTTCATTTTCTTACGAGTTCAAACACAGAACCGTCGCGTACTCAGGCAAGAATCGTAAACCACAAAATGCTATCGCCTTGGTTGAGGAAGTCAAGCAGGAAAATCGCGCCATCAGAAAGGCGACACTCCAATTGTGATAGTTCGCGGCGGTCACCTGGCCCGCACGGCACATCCATTTGCAAGCTGCTGCAGCGATATCCTTGTCAAGGCCTCATCCCGTTTGATCAGGTCGATGAAGCTGTAAATGTTCGGGTGAGCCCTCCCTCACACAGCGTTTATCTTACGGTGCCATGTCTCCGAGGTTGTTTTGGGAGAGGGAGAAGTGATGTGAGCAAGGAGAACAGACACTAGACACTTGAACCTAATCCTCTGTTAACGAACTATACAAACGAACGGACTCCCAACTTATAACGAACGATGGCCGAAGCGGGAAGGTTGTTTCGGGATAGGGCGAAACGGAAAGGATGAAACGAGAAGGTCGTTTTGAGCCGGGTCGAAACGGGAAGGTACAAACGGGAAGGTTGTATTGGGAATGGGTTGAAACGGGAACCACCCGTTTAAACTGGTCTTTCCAATAGGGGAGAGTTGGCGATTTACGTGCTCATATCGTAGCATTTATTCAGCGACGCTACGCTACTCTGGCAAACATATTTCACCCGAGATCTTTAAAAGTGTTATGTCGAATTGGTGATTGATTGATTGATTGGAGTTTTATGGCGCGAGGGCAACTAGGCCAAAATGCGCCAGGTGCATACACTATTGCAGGAAAAGGGTTAAGGAGAAGTACATTTCGACAAAAACCCCAAGACTGGGACAAGAAGGGACGGACAAACACAGTCTCAATTGAGAATTGAGACTGTTTGTCCGTCCCTTCTTGTCCCAGTCTCGAGGTTTTTGTTGAAATGTATAACCACAACCAGCTCGTTTGTGCCCTTACCTTTTGTTCAAGGAGAGGTAGCTGGTGATGCAATAAAAGCATGAACATGAATCGTGTAAAAGATATGGACATGAATTTCAGGTAAGTATAAAAGTTATAATCAATAAGGAATTATCTGAAAATAAAAAAACACAGTGAAAAAGGAGGGGTTATAACAGGTGTAGATAGAAAGGTACAAGAGGTTCATCTAGCAAAAATGTTGGATGAAATGGAAGATCAGATCCAAAAATAGTAGGAAAACATGCTCGTAGTTTTTGATCCAAGTACCTACAGGGCCATAGAATATGTAGGACAGTCAATGTTGCGGCACATCAAGACCTCGCGGAACCGGTTCCTCTGGTGGGAACTCTCCCATAATCCTAAACAGGGTTTGATATTATGTAGTTTATTGTCCCAGGCGAAAATCGGTCCACTTCCAGCTTGATTATGAAACTGAAAATGAGGCAGTCACGCTGGATTCCAGCTGGGTCCAGCTGGAATCCAGCTTGACTGCCTCATTTCCAGTTCCATAATCTAGCTGGAAGTGGACTGATTTTTGCCTGGGGTCTGTTTCTTGATTCCATTCTAACTGCCAAAGTTCATAAACTGATTTTTTAATAACTGGTTTCAACTTCAACCTCAACAAGGTGGTCACCAGAAAAAAGCTTCTTTGCTTTGAAATTTTTTCCAACTGCCATCTCCAACTTCTTCGCAACTAGGAAAGGGGAAAGTTTTGCGAGTGGTTTGTCGTCGTTGTCCGAGTGCATGACCAAAAAGTTTGGAAAAGTTTCCGGCGCTGTGGTATTATTGGCTGTGTTAAAGATTGCCGGGAGGCATGATATTAGGGTTGTGTGCTCGGCACCGAACAAGGCCTACTCCATGTGCCGCAGAACTAATCTAAAAACAAATGACGAAAAGAAGCAATGCACAACTGCTCACAGGACGCAGTACACTCCGTGCCAAAGTGGCGTTGTGTACAACATACCACTTTCCTGTGGCAGGTGCTACATAGGACAAACGGGGCGGTGATGTGAACGACCGAGCTAGGGAGCACGTGGCTTCTGTTAAGGAAACATCGGCCGGACATCTTTCTGCACATTGCAGGTCCTGCAAGTGCATTCCTAATTTTAACAACATCACCATTATGGGACGGCACCGCAACGCATATTCACGAGAAGTAATCGAAGCCCTGGCCATCGAAGACAGTGGGCAAATGTGCGTGAGCACCCCGTCTATCACAATTCACGCGAAGGAAAGGCGATACTTGGGACGCGGCACGAGCCGCATAACACCCTAATGGGTGCAGCGCGCGGACATGGGGGATAGCTTTTACCACTAGCTCTAGTGAAAAGAAAAAAGACGAAGTATTAAAGGAAGAAGTTGATAGTCAGCGGTGTGTATGTCTTTCCCTCTCACGGTTTTTCTAATTTGTAATTGTTCAGCTGACCCTATTCAAGTATGTACCAACTGGCTCAAGTAAGACCTGTAGTTCTTTAGAAGTTTGTCCTCGGTGTGGGCCCTTTTCAGAGCCCGATCAGAGCTTTTGTTTAGCTTGTGACCCATAAAGATGGGAATGAAATTCAGTGCCCGGGTACACCACCCACCACGGAGCCCTACAACGGGGTAGGTAATGTGCCATAGCAAGATGGGCTTGGCTGACACAATTACTCTACCAGTGCTGCCCGGGCACTTATACCCTAGTGTGGTTGCAGGGACAGGTCCTGTTTTCACTCAAGGTTGGCCCTGGCCGCCTAAGAAGGTGAAAAAGGAAGGAAGAGAATGTAGAAGAAAAGAGAAAGAGGTGGAAGGAAAAGTGAAAGAAGGAATAAGAGGGTAGAAGAGGCGACTGACTGAATCATCCTGGTTGGGCCAAGCCAGGACACCCGTTTACAAGAAGCAGGGGCCGAACCCAGTTAAAAATAACCATTGAGTCCAATTAGGATATTCAATTGGAACCAATTGGAGTCAATGAAATTCAATTGGTTTTGGGTCATCCAATTGATCATTCTAATTAGTTTCAATGTTTCCAATTGGTTATTCCAATTAGGACCAACACAATTCAATTGGCACTGGGCCACCTAATTGGTCACTCTAATTGGATTCAATGTTTCCAACTGGTTACCCCAATTAGGACCAACAAGATTCAATTGGCACTGGGCCACCTAATTGGTCACTCTAATTCGATTCAATGTTTCCAACTGGTTATCCCAATTAGAATCAATAAAATTCAATTGGCACTGGGTCACCTAATTGGTCAAACCAGTTGGGTTCAATGTTTCCAACTGCTGCTGGGTCACCCAATTGGTCATTGTAATTGGTTTGAAATGTAGTTTGTGCAAATGATGGCTGCGTACTTTACAAATTAACTACCGTTCTAGACAGAACTTGCCATTATAACTTTATCCACACCCCGAAATAAGTTTCCAAAGATCGCATTGTTTTCTTTTACTTCAAATTACAATTTTGTTTTTCAGTATTGCGTTGCAATCAATTTCTTCAACATCGCAAATTGAAAGGAAAAAAAATTGGTGACACTATTTATTAAAAAAATAAAAACGAAAAAAAAAAAAATCTGTTGCTAGAATTAGTGGAATCGTCGGCAACGTCGGTGTACACTGGGTGCAGGGTTGCCGTTGGTGGCTACTTTGCGCCAAATTGGCTACTTTACGATCCCGTCTGGCGATGAAAATTTCACGTTGGCTCCCTGGCTACTTGGAACTCCTCTCTTGGCGCATTTACTAGCCATCTTTTTTTTAATAATAGCAGATACAATAGCAAGCAAGCATATAGACAAGTCATTATTTCCAAGCTTCGCCGTCGTGGCGCCTCCAGTGATGTGATTGGCCTAAGCCATTTTGGCGCACGTTTTGGAGCAACCAAAACAGTGTTTTGGAGCAGCAAATGTGGCCTTTGGAGCAACCAAAACAGTGTTTTGGAGCAGCAAAAGCGGCTTTTGGAGCAGCCAAGACAGTGTTTCGGAGCAGCAAAAGTGGATTTTGGAGCAGATATTTTTAGGAAAATAAAAATATTTATTTTAAGTGCTGTACAAACGAAGGGCACTTTGTGTTGTGTTGTGTTCTGATGTGACGTGTTGTGACGGAACTCGCTGCTTCTGTTTTTACTGCTCAGACATCCCACAAGTGTACAGTGCTGTTGGCATTGCCAAGCAATTTCGAAAAACCGCTTGCCACAGTTTTACTGGTTCCCGACGTGCCAGAGTTTTGTCAAGAGCAAGCAAACGTAAAACAATGAATTGCAAGCGTCCCAGCTGGTGCCTCAGTCACATAATCATGTTCGCATGCACGTGAGGCCAACTTAGGCAGGCTTGCTGTTGGGCATGCTTCGTCACGCGAGAGCAGACAACGGTTGTCCGATCGAAACCGAAACCATACCCCTCAGCTCCGTCGCTAACTTATCCCCAAAATTGTACACAAAATGTAACTTTCGAGCATGCGACAAAAACAGTCCAGTGGCGCGTGCTTGCAAGGCCGGCGAACAAGGTACAAGCTTAACACACAGAAAATAAAGAACCTGAGTGCATTGATGCAAGACATTGCGAGCCAGCCTCAGAAAGTTCTTGAAGCGCTTTGTGCAACGACTGAACTTGAGACAAACAAGCACGCTGTGCGGGTTCAGCGTGCAGACATTGACTTCTTTGCTTTAGCTCACTTCTCTTCACCAACTTCTTTCACGGCAGATTTTTCACGTACCGAGGTCTTTCTCGAAAGAAGGCCCACCGAGAGGAATCTAGATAATCAATACTTTGACAGAGCAGTCTTTGAATTAAAAATGGATTTTTGTAATAACGTATGATTTAAACAAGAACAGGAATGTTGATGAACATGCGGCGGTACTTAGTTTCATTTTAGAAAGTACCATATCTGCAGTGACGTGGGGACGGCAACATTCGACGTCGCGCGACCACGGTGACTTAAAGGCAGTGACCATATATAGTTTTCCCACGGCCGTTGCTTCAGCTCACAAAGTAACTCCTGCCGCGCAAAAACGTGGTTTCGTTTCACAGCATGACAGCATGGCTGGTACCCGGCACGCTAGCGTCGGAGCGTCTGCACACATCCGCGTCTATCGCTGAAAATATAAAAAAAAGAAACGAGAGACGAGACCCACAAGACGAGAGCGCGAAACGCGAAACGCCGGGAAAACCATGCAAGACCGGGTGGACAATCGATGCACGGTACTTTGTGTCAGGCGGCCGCTTGCGCCACATAACACACGCCTGCTCAATTACAGTACTCAGTTTAGTTTCGGTTTAGAAAGGCGACCTAAATTGGTCCTTTGGCGCAGGCTCGGCGCAGATTACCCATATTTTGGCGAAATGTAGCAGGATGTAGCAGGGTTAGCCCGTTGGCGCAGTTTGGCGCAATTGGAGCAGCAATCACATCACTGCGCCTCATGCGCCCGTGTTTCCTACCTTGTACGCGCGGCTAAAAGCGCTATGAGTGGCCAGTGACTTCATGCGCAGCAGCTGACTCTGCGCGCCATCAGGGGAATACAGCGTACACCGAAAGTACTGTCTCCGTTATGATCGCTGCGCATCCGAAGTCACATTCGAAGGTGAAGCTGGTGCAGCCATGTGGACGGCGTAACGCAACGCTACGACGGCTGCAGCACGACAAGCACAATACTAAGGAAACACTTTTGCAGCCCCGAGGTGACAGAGCTGTTTAACCTGACAAAAACAGAGATCCGCAACAAAATGAAGCTGAACCAACTCATGGCGATCCTACGAGTCAAGTTTGGTCTACAGCTTCAGGGAAAAAAAACTTCGACATTTAACGTCCCAACTGAGTTGTTGACTATAATGTGTCAAAATTACTCTGGCAAGAACACTATCTATTCTAGATAAACTATATACAGGCCCACCGAACATTTAATAATTTATTTATTTGCGACATACCTGTGACAAAGCAAAGGTGCCAAAATTTTTGCTGTATTTATTCTGTTTCCTGTGTTGATTCAAAATGCTATCCCTGATTGTTCGAATTTACTAATAAAAACAGTATTCATAATATTGCTTGTGTTCAATTTGGCTACAAATTTGGCGCTAAGATTAAATGATATGGCTACTTTTGGCTACTTTTAGCTTGAGTTTTGGCTTCTTTCAAAGTCTGCCCAACGGCAACCCTGACTGGGTGGCAAAGATGGCGCTGCAAGGACGGTGGGAGCATGGAGCACATGACGCCGATGGCGTGCACGGCATTCGTAGCATGGTTATGGCAATGATTCAAGAAAGTTCTTTTGTGTTTTACTGCTGTAGAGTGCTCAATGGTGCGGTGACAATTACTTCATTTGACCTGCCAGCTCGTTAGAGCACGAAGGATTGGCAACAAACATTTATGGAAGCAAGGTAGGGAATTTTCTTTGTTTCTTTTCGTGCTTGCTGCGTTGCAGTTCGGGGATTTCGGATTGTTAGATCTGCTGAGACACTCGTTGCTTGATCTTCAGTGAGCGATACAAGCCTGAATGTATACTGTAAACGACTTATTTTTCGCGGGCTCAATATTTCGCGTTTTAGGTCAAGGCTGAAGTATTGGGATAATTCACGGGTTCTAATTTTCGCGACGCGGTGGGATCGGGTGTAGGACAAAATGGTCCCGGTCAGAATGGTCCCGGTCAAAATGGTCCCGGACAAAATGGTCCCGGACAAAATGGTCCCGGACAAAAAGGTCCCAAGTACCAACCCGGACAAAATGGTCCAGGTGAATTTATCAATACTTTGAGCGCTCTTAATCGGACAAAATGGTTTGGTACTTGTATTTTGACACACGTTCAAGGATGTCAACATTTTCATTATAATCATTTGAAACAAATTTTAAATCCCTTCTATCTATACCATGTAGCTCTATTTCTTAAAGGTTCTTGATTTCTACCGATATATTCCACGTGTGTAATCAACACCTTTCTATCGCCAGAACCTGTTTTCAAATTAGCGCTATCGAGCTTCAAAACGATATTCGGAATGAAAATCATTATCATACACGTACTACAGGTTCTTGACGTGGTCTTTTTTAAATGAACTTGTCGTACCACCGCGTTCTAATTTTCAGAAACAGCATCGCTCTGTCTGAACACTGTATATTAAACAAATCAAAAATTGATTTCGCAATTATGAGCGTATTTATTACATAGACCACTTAAGAGATAAGAAGTCGACGCTGCTGAAGCGAAAGCCTAATGCGAAAATGTATTCATATGACCCACACCCCTCAAAAAGTCGTTCAAGGGACGGAGCAATTGCACGTACTGTGTGCACTGAGTTCCAAGTCGCTGCTAATATCCAGCAAGAGTAGAACATACAAAAAACCTGCAAACAGCAAATAAACAATGCCACGCTGGGACCATTTTGTCCGGGTTGGGAGTTGGGACCATTTTGTCCGGGACCATTTTGTCCGGGGCCATTTTGACCGGGACCATTTTGACCGGGACCATTTTGACCGGATCCCGGTGGGATCTCAATATAGATTCCAATGTGTTTACATGTTACCGGAATTCACGGGACCAGGATTGTTCACGGGACCTATTTTTCGCGAATTGTAGACGATTCGCAAAAATTAGGTCCCCGGGAAAACTAAGTTGTTTACAGTAGTTTTAGAGAAGAAAGTTTTCCGGGCAGCTATCAGTTCGAAAGTTTGTTGGGTATCCGCGAGAAAAGTTAAGTGTGTTTTAAGCATCTCAAAACTAAACTATGAATTGCTGAAAACACTGACTGGCCACAGTTTCAAAACTTGAAGTTTGGGGATTCAAAATTAAGCAATTTTCGAGAAATTTTCGATGAATGCAAAGGGGGGGTCGGGTCGGGTCACTACCTCCTAAAGTTGACGACTTTTTAATAAAATAACAGTAGGTCCCGAAAATTTTGCATCTCATCCAAACCGCTGGCACAGCATACGGCAGGCTATTTGCAGCTATGTTTCAAAATTTACTCTATCTTACTCAGGGTAAGTTCAAAAACCTACCCTCGTCCAGCATTGCCTCTGATCCATTCGAATAAGATTTGGAACACAGCCTGCAATGCATGATTTCTTTCCGAGATACGAAAGACACTTATTTTTTCACCCATACACCCAGTACTACACAATGCCATCAAGCCTATTCTTTGACAGAGTGCTTGTGTCTTAGTTCTAACACAAAACTTTCAGCTTTCAAAAGTTGTAATTGCCTGTATGAGGAGTTACTAATCTTAAGTTGTATGTGTTGTTGATGAAGCACTTGAGTGGTCACGTCTGTTATTTTAAATGTGGTACCAAACCCCCAGAAATAGAATTATTAAACTGGCCACTTTCTCCCCCTAAACTTTGGTTACCGAACCATTGAAGGTAACTACTTAAATTCGCTGGGTATGTGGCTGGGTCACTTAATTGCCAAACAGCTCAGTTCAAATTATGAAAGAACTTAATTAACCAGGATAGCCTAATTATCATTTTTTTTTCATCAATGCATTCAATCTTCAATTATGTTAGTGACCAATCTACACAGGTTTTAATGACGGTAGTGTCTATTCTACCGGCTATTGCCTCCCATCGGCCGTACATGTCGCACCAGACTGTCGCCTCGAAACGGCGTGTACGGGTGGGCCTAGGTGGGTTCCCACCGACAGCTCAGATTAGCTTTTTTCTCGAATGAGCTACCCCAGACTGTCACCTCGAAGCGGCATGTACAGGTGGGCCCAGGTGGGTTAACATTTTTGTAATAAGCCGCCCCAGACTACCGCCGCGAAGCGGCGTAAGCACAGCACGGGGTTTTTTAACATGTCCCCCTAAAATGACGCTGTTCGCTAAACCTGCATTCGCTGCTTCACGACGAATGACGTTTTAGTGAAGACGTCCATGAAACATGTTTCCACGAAATACCAGGAGAATACGAAAGTCAGTATTCTACCAACAGTTGTCACATGATCTCAGACAGATAATGGGATGAGACTGACGGTAGAATTTCAGAAACATTATTCTGCCGGCTGCCGGTAGAACAGACACTGCCTTTAATGACAGGGTGTGTATTTGGTTTTGAGTAAAGGTGCTTATTTTTTTATTTTTTTATTCAAATCTATGTATCCTGGCTCGTCTCCAGCGGCATGTCCGAGATATTTGCAAAGCCCTTGGGCAAGAATGTCTGCGAAGCTCGTGAACTACAAAAATTGGCAAGCTGAGGATGCAGGAAACACAGAAAAATTCTTGTTGCATTGTCTGTCTTAGCTTTTCTCTGTGCAAGCTTATGCACATTTTTCAGGTGCACCAGCTTTACAGTGATGCCTTTGAATTGACTGTTTTTTCTCCTTATAGCAGAGAATATGTCTCACAGGCTCATAGGAAACTTTGTAGTCTTAAACCATCCCACATGCAAATTTAGCCAGTCTCGGCAAAAGCTTCATCTCCTGATTTTGACCAGAGTTTCAGTCACTTAGGGATATTTGCATTTCAATGCAAGGCCTGCAGGTTTTTGGCCACAAAACTAATATCTGTAGTTTTCAATGCAATGCCTGCAGGTTTATACCACCGCAACTAATTTCTTTGCAGCGAAAGTTTTTTTAAATATGTTTCTAAGCTTGATTTGACCATTTATAGCCCATAAAGTCATTCAATGCATATTTATCCTTTATTTCAGAAAAGCTGCAGCTGCAATCCTGGAAGAAAACGACGATGCCTGGAAGCAAGAAAGAATTTCTAATAAGTTTAATAAAAACTGTCGTGATTACTACCTTTAGATCTAGTTGCAACTTTTTCGAGTTTGGGATATCCAAACACTAGTAGTTGTCCCAATTCGTACCTGTCAATTAGATTTGAACAGTAGGGACCACTTGCTTTTTTTCAATTGGGAGTCTAAAACACAAATAGATTTTTCCAATTGGTTGCCTCCAATTGACAATGCCGAACTGGTTTCAATTGGTGATGTTCAATTAGATTTTGACAATTGGAACCAATTGACTTTTTCTAACTAGGAGTCCGAAATCACAGATAGGATTCCCCATTGGTTCTAATTGTCGATAACTAATTGGAACCAATTGACTTTTTCTAACTAGGGGTCCGAAATCACAAATAGCATTCCCCATCGGTTCTAATTGTCGATAACTAATTGGAAGCCATTGACTTCTAACTAGGAGTCCAAAATCACAGACAGGATTCCCCATTGGTTCTAATTGTCGATAACCAATTGGACCCAATGGTTATTTTTAGCTGGGAAGCGGTGTATTGCCTCGCCCGGGGGGCCCCGAAGGGTCCAAACATACCCCGGGCTCAGCTCAACCACCAGAGTCCCCTTTTCCCCGGACACGGGTTAAGCCACGCACAGTCAGGCGTGGGTGGGTGAACCGACATGGCTCGGGGATCGTATTGACGCCACTCACCAAGCACCTACTAAAGTATGTGCCCCCTGCGTGCGGGTATGGTGGCCCACGTGGCTGGGGTCCGTGGTGACGCTACTCCCAAGCACCTAGCACCTAAGGTGCAGGCGCCCCCTGTGGGGCTTGCGGTCCGTGGAGACACCACTCTCCAAACACCTGCTTTCACAGGTGCCCCCTGCGGGGGATGTCGAATTGGAAGCTAATAAAAGGTCGGCGTGATTTTTCGCTGGTCAGGCCAGAGCTCAGTTTGGGGTTATTTGTTTCCAGCAAGGATGGCTCCAAGTGGTGGCCGTCCCTGGCGACAGAATTTGCAGTGCCCATTTTGTGGACAACTGGAAGAACGACGCTGAGGCACACAGCTCGTACATCCCCACCGTCTTCCCGCCTGTCGACAAGAAAAAGGCACCCAATGAGAGAGGGCAAAAGGGTAATAGTAATGCGGTCTAGCATATAGTGCTTTTTAGGATGCTCAAACGATCCAGCCGCTGCCAACCCGTGCCACCACCAGTGGAGGCGCCTACTGACCCTGACACAGTTTCTGAGCCAGAGGCGATGACAGAGGCCGAGAGTTCCAACTGGGATTCCTTCACGACACTCGTCCACGTGGCAGCCCAAGATATGCCTATGAAGTGTTTGTCTACAGTGTTACTTGTAGACAATTTATGCACCCCGTGACTGTAAGCAATATTATTTAAGGACCCCTTTCTAGGACTATAAATGCAAGTTCTGCTTCAGCATAGAGTATAATGCTCTGGACTTTCGTTTCATACTTTTCAGTGCCTACCATCATGAGTACAGATATTCATAGATTTGTTTGTGGCACAAAATGTTGAGTCCTGCTTTAATTTCCATGTTACTGTTTGTTAGGCGACACAGACTGATGACGAGGCACTGGATGGTGGGCCGCTTTGGCTCTTGCTGCCTGCTACAGATGGACACGACGGATCAATGCAGGTCACTCACACAGAGCAGGTGGATGAGGTAATTTTAACAGAGGAATAATGAGTTTAATTTTAATATTTTTTATGGGAGAATGTCATAACTCAGTTTCTATCCTATTCAGCTGTGTTCAAAAGGAATATTTTATTCTAATTTTCCATCCAACCGTTAGGTCCCAAGCAGAGCCTCGAGCATGGCCCCAAGCACAGAAAGAGTGGTGGCGGCAATATGGCTTCCTTGGATTTCAGTCCCTCGGGGATTCAGAGCAGGCACCGCAGAACCTATGTGGTGTCACAATGACTGTTTTCAGCCTCCTACCGAGTCTTACACCCGCAACCAGGTACAGAAGTAGTCAGATTCCGGCCAAGGACAAACCCATTCTTTAATGAAACTTCAGTTTGGGATCAGTTACACCGCAGTGGCTGCTCTCTTTTCCGTCCTTAAGACCACAGCTTCTCGAATCTTCAGGACTCTACTGGACACTTAGTGTGGGGCTTGAACGATGGCCATTTGTGCCAGCCCATGAAATTTTCAGAGTTGCTACCACCAGCCTTTAAAATGCACTACCCAGGTTGCACATTCATTATTGATTGCACAGAGTTTAAAATTCAATCTCCATCTGACCATGAGCAACAGCACTACTTGTACTCCAGCTACAAAAGTGGTTACACCCTCAAATTGCTGATCGGCATAATTCCTAATGGCATGATTTCATTTACACCTAAGATCTATGGGGGTCGACAAAGTGACTGCCACATAACTGTTAACTTTGGGTTTCTGTCCCCGGTTCAGCCCCGTGATGTTGTTTTAAGCGGCAAGGGCTTTTGGAGCATTCAAACTACCGTGGATGAAAAGGGTATGTGCTGTCCTCGTCATGCCACCTTTCTCAAGTGCTGGCCTGCAGTTTTCTCAGAAGTACATGAACAATACTTACCGTATCACCCAAGTTCGCATTCATGTACCAATGGTAATACAGAGGCTCAAAACTTTTCACATTCTGAAGCACAGAGTTCCACTCACACTTATCCCACAGATGAATCAGGTTGTTCAAGTTTGCTCAGCTCTTGTCAACATGCAGGCACCCATTATAAAAAAGTGTGTGTTGGCTAAGACAGAATGTGCGTGTTGGTGTTAGCTTGCTCGAGTGCTCTGTGGCACCGGGACAGCCACATCAACAGCAGGAAGCAGGAGGATACCAGCATGGCCGCTGAAACGCCATTATGCTTTGTTTGGTACATACTTTAAATAAACTTCAGTCTTGTTTCTTAAAATCACATTTTATTCGCGACTGACCCACTATGACGACCTACCAGTGCCGTCTCTCGCTAACATGGCGCAGTCGACACAAACCCCACCTTGCATCACGGACCCCAACAGCCACGACAAGATTTGAAACGAGATGAAGGAAATGAGAACGCAACTTCAGACGATTCTCCACGCCATGAACATCGAGAGTGACCACGATTCCGGTCAGTCGAGTGAAGGAGGAAACGATCATCGTTGGCCCGAAGAGTCAACCCGACCTGTTCTTGTCCGGGCCACGTCAAGCGCCAACGAAAACGAGACACGACTCATCGAGTCGAACGACATTCTCGGCATCATCGCTGAAACACAACGACAGCTCGCCCAAGCCCTGAAACAAAACTCACGACCTCTCCAAGTTTACTCGTCGGGCAACACAGCAGCAGCAATACACAAGGGGGGTTCGCAGTTCATGGTGCTGACGGACAACCTCAGCCTCACTTATCTCGCACAAAGGCATCGACAAACCGCCGATTTGAACGATGGACCATTGAATTGACCAGATTACGACTTCAAGATTTGTCATTATCCAGGCAAACTCAACAAAGCGGATGCCCTTTCCCGGCTGGATGGTCCGAACCGAGAGCCAGAGTCTCTCCAATTCAAGGTGACGGCGAGTAGAAACGCCACTTGCTTGGTGGTACTGTCAGCTAACAACGCCTGTGGGAATATCAAACGACAGACCCAGACTGCCGACGCCTATGACCACCAGCAAACGATGACAGTACAAAGTTCATACTGAAAGACGAGATTCTGGTTAAAATCAACGCAAACGGAAGATTTGATTTGATTTGATTTTGGGTTTTAATGGCGCAGCGGCTGCTAAGGCCATAGTGCGCCAGAACAATGGTAGAAGAAAACTGCGGTGCTATTTAGTTAAAGGTGAGGCATATCGGAGTTTAAAATCTTTCATGAAATGCAGATAATACGGAGAAAATCCACTAACTTAAATATACTGTAATAAGCCAATGCTGTTTAGGAAGTTAAAAACTTGGGCATGAGGAACAAGAGGCTCCTCTCCCAGCAAAAGGGCAGGGTGGAATGGGATCTGTTCCCTGAAAAACCGTGAGAAGTTGGTGCGACGCTCCTCATGATATTTCGGACATTGAATGAGAATGTGCAAGATGGAGAGTGTTTCATCACATTCTTCACACATTGGAGCATCCTCTGCTCGCAGAAGGAAGCCATGTGTGAGGTGAGTGTGACCAATTCTCAGGCGACAAAGAACAACTTCATAAAAACGCTCGTTATGTCGGCAACTGGCCCATTCAGAAAGAACAGGTTTCACGCAATGGAGTTTATTATGGACTTCAGTATCCCATTCCTCCTGCCATTTCTTTTGAATTGACTTTTTCAATGATGACCTGTAATCCAAGTATGGGATGCAGGTAACTTCTGTGTCCATGTCCTGACATGTTCTAGCAGCCTTATCGGCCTCCTCATTTCCGACTATACCGACGTGGCTAGGGACCCAACAGAAATTAATGGTGATGTTGGAGTTTATGGCAGCTGCAATCTTGTTACGTATTTGCAGAATAAAAGCATTTTTTGACCTATCTAGGGATGCAAGTGCACAGAGTGCACTGAGAGAGTCTGAGAAAATTACGGCAGCCTTGATATTCCTTTTGATGATAGTATCCACAGCTACCAGTAGGGCATATGACTCTGCAGAAAAAATGGTTGCTTGGTTGTTGAGCCGCTTTACAATACTGCATGACGGCCCGACTACAGCAGATCCAACGCTGCTGCTCCCCTTTGTTCCATCCGTGTAAAACTGTACGAGGTTCCTGTAGCTTTCGGCGATTTGGAAGAATTCTTGCCTAAGATCTTCCGCTGGTACCTTCTTCTTGTCGTACTTGGAAAGAGAAAAATTAATCGGAATAGGTGCGACGTTCCAGGGTGCAACTGGGCTAGGCAACGTTGCTACCGGACTCGATAAGTCTATTGCAAAATTCGTGGCCGCAGATTTAAGGCGCAGGGGAAAAGGAGGTACAACAGAGGGTTTGTTCTGATATGTCCTATCATACCGAGTGTCCAGGAACACTTCGAGTGCAGGATGTCGGGGCACAGACCGAACTCTTAAGTGATACTGAAGGCCCAGGAAGAGACGTCTTTTTTCAAGAGAGTATTCATTAGATTCAGCGTAGAGACTGGAAACTGGAGAGGTCCGGAAAGCCCCGGTTGCAAGTCGCAATCCTAGGTGGTGGACAGGATCTAAGACCCTAAGAAGAGACGGCCGTGCCGAGCCGTACACCATGCAACCATAATCTAATTTTGACCGAACAAGGCACTGATATAAACGCAGCAGGCACCTTCTGTCACTACCCCAGGACTTGTGCGAGAGAACTTTTAGAATATTCAATGCTAGCAGGCATTTCTTTTTAGTTGCAAGATGTGACTACGGAAGCTAAGTTTCTTATCAAAAATAACCCCTAAAAATTTATGCTCAAGATGTACGTTTAGGGTCTGACCTCCCAAAGTTAGAGTGGGTTCTGTAATGATACCCCTTCGAAGAGAAAACAGAACACATACAGTTTTCTCTGCTGAGAAACGGAAACCATTCTCATCTGCCCATCGTGTCATTCTATTAATACCTAGTTGAACTTGGCGTTCACAAATAGCTAAATTACACGAAGAACAGGAAATTTGTACATCATCAACATAAAGTGCATAGGAAAGAGATCGGGGAAGAACCTGTCCAAGAGAGTTCATTTTGATCAAAAACAAAATAACACTCAGCACCGACCCTTGGGGGACACCATTCTCCTGGACAAATGTTTCAGAAAGTGTTGTGCCCAGTCTCACTTGGAACAAGCGCCCATCGAGGAAGCTCTTGATAAGAGCTAGCATTTTTCCACGAATTCCAGCTGAAACTAAATCACTTAAAATTCCGTATCGCCATGTGGTATCATATGCCTTCTCAATATCGAAAAACACCGATACACAATGCTGTTTGTTAACGAAGGCGTCTCTGACTGTTTTTTCTAGGCGAACAAGGTGATCAACAGTTGATCGCCCTGTCCGATACCCACATTGAAATTTATCAAAGAAGTTTTTCTGCTCTAAGAAATACACCAATCTAGAGGTTACCATTCGTTCAAACGTTTTTCCAAGGGCACTGGTGAGTGCAATGGGCCTGTAGCTGGAAGGTAATGATGGATCCTTTCCAGGCTTTAGCAAAGGGATCACAATTGCCCTTTTCCAGAGAATGGGATAAGCTCCCCTGCTCCATACACAGTTAAAAAACAATAGGATGGTATCCAATGTTGCAGGATGTAAATGCTGTAGCATACTGTAATGAATAAGGTCTGGCCCCGGGGACGAATTCTTTCCCTTGTCCAGGGCAATCATCAGTTCCACAGGGGTAAATGGTCGATTATAAGCCTCGTTAGAGCCATCGGTACATTTTATTGGTACTTTCTCCTTGGCAGCCTTGTATTTTAGAAAGGTGTCAGAATAATGGTCAGATCCCGAGACAGCCTGGAAGTGTTCACCAAGAATATTTGCCTGCTGTTCTAGTGTGGGAACGCTGCTGCCATCTATTGTAAAGAGAGGGATAGTAAATGCATGGTAATCCCCTCTAATTCTATGAACCCTATCCCATACAACTTTACGCCAGTGGAACTGTTGACTGAGGAAGCATACGACATCCACGTGGTTTTTTTAGATTGGCGTCTTACATTGCGGGCCTTAGCACGTAGCTTTTTAAAATTAATGACATTTTCAACAGTTGGGTAACGGCGCACAATTGTCCATGCACAGTTTTGCCGCTTACGAGCTAAGCTACACTCCTCATTCCACCAAGGCTTGGGTTTTGATGGTAAACGTCCCGACGTTTTCGGAATAGAGCGCTGTGCTGCTTGGACAATTACATTAGTCAGTACTTCACAGGCTTCTTCAACATCTAAGCTAGCTAGTGTATCTGAGTGCAACTCCGACTCCTTTTTAAAAGTGGCCCAGTCAGCTTTTTCCAACTTCCAACGCGGAGTCCGAGTTTGTAATGACTTAAAAGAGACTGTGCTTTTTAAAACAATGGGAAAGTGATCGCTACCATAGGGATTTTGGTCTACACTCCACGAAAAGTCAGGCAGCAACGAAGCACTACCAATGGAGAGGTCGATGGAGGTCGATGATAAGGATGAAGCGCTAAAAAAAGTTGAAGTACCAGTATTAAAAAGACAAAGGCTTCGAGAAGTTAAAACTGACTCGATTATTTTCCCACGAACATCAGTTCGATTCCCACCCCAAAGGGTATTGTGCGCATTAAAATCCCCCATCAAAAGAAAGGGCTTTGGGAGTTGATCTAAAAGAGAATGAAGTTCTGCACTTGTTATAGCTTGTGAGGGTGATAAATATAGTGAACAAACAGAAATGGCTTTGTGTACAAGAACACGCACTGCCACTGCTTCTAAAGGAGTGTGTAAGGGTATGGCCGTACAAGCAGCCAGCCTCGGAACTACTATCGCTACTCCTCCAGATGATATAGAAGCTTTCAGGCGGTCCTTCCGGAAGACAATAAAATTTCGGAGAAAGTTTGTGTGTGTGGCATTTAAATGTGTTTCTTGTAAACACAGGGCTGCAGGTTTGTGTTCCTGCAGAAGATACTCAACGTCGTCAAGGTTAGTAAGTAATCCCCTGCAATTCCATTGAAGAAATGTTGCAGCCATGTGTTGGAGATTCTTACTTCGGGGGCGTTATTTGTTGTTTGCTTTTATGGCGGGCCTTGGGAGTCTGCCACTCCATGTCGTCTGTGTCAGACGCATGAGAGGAGGCCTGCATACTCTCATCCATGGGTTCTGGGTCCTGTGGCGAGGCCTTCCCAGAAGGTATGGAAAGACTCTGGCCACGAGGCGTCAGGCCTCGGCCACGACCACCTCAGCGAAGAGGCGGCGGAGGAGCCAGGCAGAGAGGCACCAGAAACCTCCTGTTCCTGCCCTTTGGGTGCTGGAGTGGCACAGGAACCATGCCGCTCCTTGAATGCGGATGTCCTCTCTTTAGAGCTGGGCCCCTCTCCCTTAAGGGGATCGTGGGCTACGGACAGGCTTGGCCGTTGCCGACCGATCCTGTGAAAGGGATGCCGTCTGTGCTCCCTCGCCACTAACTGGGACAGACTGCTGCCCCTTGAGAGTGGGAGGGGTGGTCGTCTGGCTGGAGGAGGCAGTCGCTCCCCCAGCTGATACTGCACGCCCGGGCAGCTCGATTTTAAGCTTTGGCGTGGGGGACTGCTGTGGCTTCCGGTAGTCCAGAAAGGACGTCTGGGTAGCCACTGCAACCTTCAGTGGTGCATGTCCCCGCTGCACCACCTGCGAGTAGCCGCCCTTTCGCACGAAAGCAAAACGACGGCGTGCCTCTAGGTATGACAAGTTTTCTTTAACTTTTAGAGTCAATACTTCTTTCTCATCTTTCCATACTCTACAAGATCTGGAGTACGCCGGGTGGGCCTCATTACAATTTGCGCACTGTGCGCTGTTTGTGCAGGAATCTGTCTTGTGGTCGGTATTACTGCATTTCGCGCATGTGGCTTTTCCGCGGCAGTTCTGGGAGCCATGTCCGTACTTCTGACATTGGAAACATCTCCGGGGGTTAGGGATATACGGTCTAACCCTGCAGTGGAGGTATCCGGCCTTGACAGCTTCAGGAAGTGTGGTAGCTTCAAATGTTAGGACAATGTGTTTCGTTCTTATCTCCTGCCCGTCACGTCGCATGCAAATACGCCTTGCGGCCACGACTCCTTGGTCAGAGAGACCTTCAACGATTTCATATCACTTGATGATTTGGTCCCTTGGGAGAGTGTGATGGCTACCAGCATGTGCTTGTGTGCATCGATCATGCCACACTATATGTTGATGCAGCCGCAGTACCCTCAACAGCTTCAACATTCTACCTGGACTTTTTAATGAATCAATGAATACCAAGATAAAAAACGCGACAAACCCTCTTACACTGCCGGAGGTGCTCCCCTTGCTATTTCGGACCACCTGACTATACTGGGTGTCACCTTCTCGCGGAACTTGGACTTTTCCGCACACATTGCAACTGTTGTTGCAACTGCCCGGAGGACACTGGGTTTTGTTTCTCGAGTGACAAGGCCGAGTGGACCGGCGGCACTGCACACACTTTATACTGCCCTGGTCCTACCCTCGTCAGCATACTGCTGCGCAGTGTGGTCGCCTCCTCAACAACACCTCCTCGACCGCCTAGAAAGTGTGCAGCGTCGTGCATCACGCATCATCTGTGCTCGGATCCCAGGCCATGCTGATTTATCGTACCCCGCGAGGTTGAAGGTCCTTGGCTGGCGTCCTCTCGACCAGAGGCGAAGAATTTCGCGGGTCCGAGTGCTGTGCCATCTGCTCGACGGGTCACTTCCTGGCAACAGACTGTCCGCCCTCGTACGTGTCAGCAAAAGGACCGGGCAGCCTCAACCACTCCGTGGCAGGACTCTGCGACACAGCGAATCACTGTTGCCTGCGGCTATCAGGGACTTCTTAACCATGCCATTGGCTGCCCGTAGTCCTCTGCCCAAGGAGCCTAAGGAGTCCCAGGCTCTCTGTAGAGTCTTCGCAGGACAATTGTCTTCGAGCCAGGGTTAGGCGCCGCTCACACACTTGCGGTGAAGTGGGACGGGGGGGGGGGGGGGGGGGGGGCGGGGCCGGGCTTTTTGGGCCTCTTGCGACGTCTTGGGACCGGATGCACTGCTGCGGAGCTGGTCCTAGAACATCGCGGGGGGCTTGGGGGCCGGTCTTGCCTCTCTCCGTCCTACTCGGTTGCGGGTGTGATCTGCGCTCTAATCTAAACTGGCGCAAACTTTCAGCTTTCTCACCCTGTATTTAGCTTCATTGTCATCATTTTATTTCCTTGTCACACCTTATTTTAGTTTTGTGGACGTCATTTTGTGACTCTTATGTACACGGCGGCAGGCAAGCAGGCGCACAGGCGTAAGGGTTTTAACCTCTCTGCTTCGCCTTGCACGCCGCCGTGTACGTGCCTGAAAAGTGCAAAATAAATCAAATCAAAATCAAAAATCAAAACCAAGACCGTCGTGACCGATCAAGCAAAGGGCTTCGTTCATAAGAGGACAGCAGCTGTGCGTCGATGTCTTAGAATAGCACACGAGACAACTCCGCCTAACTGGCCTCAGGCCAATGGTCTGGTGGAACGGATGGTAGGAATCCTAAAGAACATACTCTGGAAAATCACAGCGTTTTACTCAGATTGGAATAAGAGACTTCAAGAACAGTATTCGCCATCAACGTTTCCAAGCAGAAATCAACACAACACAGTCCGTTCAAACTCATGCACGGATATGTTCCATGTCTACCTGGTCAGATTTTTCTGCCTGACGTTGATGAGGAGCTAAGTGAATCATCAAGGCTCTCCGAACTAGCCAGCAACCGAGACTGAGCAAGACAAAACTTGGAGAAAAGCCAAGCGAATGCCAAACGACTTTATGATGGCAAACACAAGGTTCCAAACTTCCAGATCGGTAACACTGTCTACTGCACAATGGGCTATCGAACGACACTGGATCCAAATTTTCGTCGGCTTCGTAAGGTCTGTCGAAATCCGTCTTTAAACTGAAACACCTCATGACGACCCATGAACTCATGCTTTTGACACCGCATGATGACCTATGAACTCATGCTTTGACTTTTGCAGAGAATTGCTGAACTTGCAACCAACTGAAAGCTATTGTTTATATTCCGTCATGACTGACAATTGTGAGCATCACTTCAATTTAATAATACTAAAGTCGCCGACCGATTTTTCAGACACCGATAATTCAGACTCTTTCGATATTTCGGACCTAAAGGAGGAACGTTGTCCAAAAGTTCAATTTTTCGGACAAAATCGTTGCGAGCAATCAGCAGAAAACACCATCGAGAAGCGGCCATTTTGGGTTACATGTTGGCTGCACATGGATTGGCTTGGTATGGCAGCGCTACTTAAATACAGCGAAAGCTCGTTAATTCGAACTTCAATAATTCAAATTTATGGATAATTCGAACTGTACGATTTGGTCCGGCCAAGCTCCATAGAAGTCTATGTATAAAAAAGCCCATTAATTCGAATGCGAGTAGGTTCCACCACGGATAATTCGAACTATGCGCTACCGCGCCGGCGGCTTGCCGCCTGGCACATGGCCAGAGAAACGCACCCGCTGCCTACACACGAGGCTGCGTCACCTCCGAAATGGAGAGAACGGTGAGAGAAGGCAGAATAGGGAAAAATCTAATTGGCGCGGAGGCGGCCAGAAGGCAGCAGCGGCTGCCTCCTCTCCTTCCTACATACGTGACCTCCGAGACTCCTTGCCTGCGCCGATCTCGGAGGCTTTGCAAATCTTGTCGTGTAGCTGTCGTTCTTGAGCGGCAGATGGTGCAGCAAGCACCAAAACACAGTGAATCAAGTGTGTCGCAGCTGTGCTTGCAATCAAGAACCGAGAAATCGGACCTTCGCCACCTTATGTTCGCCGTCTTTGTCTCGGTAGTCTCCGTCGGGTGTGCACGTCTGTTTTCAGCTTTGGAGGTACCGGCTGTCGCAATTCTTTGTGGTGGTGTTAAGCCTCGGCTAACGTTCGTTTCGGTGAACATCGGTGGTGTGGTGCGGTAGGACCCAGAGCTGTGACTTGAAGATGGCGTGTGCCCGCGGCAAATACCGCGCCAAAACATTGCAAGAAAAGAGCGACACCCTGCGGAAAGTGGACGCCGGACTCTTGTCTAAGCAAGAAATTGTGAAAAAGCATGCAATACCGAAAAACATGCTATCTACTTACATAAAGAATAAGAGGGCTATGGAAGACGCCTTGGCGGCAAAAGTTGCCAACGAAAGAAAGAGGATGCGGCCCGCAAAGTATCCCGACCTCGAGAAAGCGCTTCTGCTTTGGATTAAGGGCATGCACGCACAGGATATTCCACTGAGCGGCCCTGTCATACTGGCGAAGGCAGCGGACTTTGCCCAGCAGCTGGGTTACGACGACTTTGCTGCTTCAGATGGGTGGCAGCATGGTTTTTGTGAGTGTTACAACCTTGTTTTTTGTGCTGTGTCGGGAGAAGCAAAGGCGCTCCGAGGTGCTGCAAAACCACATAGAGAAGTATTCTCTGCAGGACATTATTAATGCGGATGAAACTGCTTTATTTTTCAAATTTGTGCCCACCAAAACAATCACATATAAAGGCGACAAGAGCACTGGAGGGAAAAGAAGCAAAGAAAGGATAACTGCATTGGTTGCAGCGAACATGGCAGGGACTGAAAAGCTGCCGCTTTTGGTGATCGGCAAATCAAAAAGTCCTCGTTGCTTCAAGAACATCCGGTCGCTCCCAGTGGACTATGCAGCCAACAAAAAGGCATGGATGACGGGGGAACTGTTCGGACAGTGGCTAGCAAAGATGAACAAAAAGTTAGAGCGTTGTGTCCGGAAAGTCCTGCTTCTTGTTGACAACTGTTTGGCTCATGGGGTCGAAGTTGAAACGAAGGCCATTGAGCTAGCCTTCCTTCCATCTAACAAAACATTGGCGCTGCAGCCCATGGACCAGGGTCTCATCAAAAATTTAAAATGATTTTACCGGTGCCATTTGTTGGAGCGAATTATTTTGTGCAACAAATATCAGGTGACGCTCCTAAGTGCGCTACACATGCTTGTGCGTGCTTGGGAGCAAGTAACTGCGGTTACTATAGCAAATTGCTATCGCCACTGCGGCTTCGGCAGGCAAGCACGAGCTCTGCAAGGAGGAAACCAGCCACCTGCGCTCGAAGATGGTGTCACTGCTCCCATAGCGGACGTTTCGGACGACATCTCCTTTGCGGACTATGTCGATGTGGACGCGAGTGCCGTGGTATGTGGAGCGCTGACGGATGAGGACATCATTTCTCAGGTCAGAAGCGTTGAACCTGTCACTGCCAGTGACAAGGAGGAAGAGGAAGACGAAGCTCCAGTGCGGCCCTCTGCTGCGAAGGTCATGGCCAGGGGCGGATTTAGGGGGGGGGGGGGGGCGGAGGGGCGTTGCCATTGAACAAGAATCGTCAATTGATGAACAGATGATTCCCTTTAAAGGCCAACTTTCCATCAAACAGTATGTCAAAGGCAAGCCGACCCCTTGGGGGATCAAAGTATTCGCTCTCTGCGGTAGCAGCGGCCTGCTTTACGACTTTGCGGTTTATCAGGGGGAAAACACAATTCCCGCTGAGCTGAAGAAAGGCTACGGCCTTTGTTCTGGTGTTGTAGTACACCTGTCTAAAAGAATCCTAACTGGCTGTAATTATCAACTCTACTTTGATAATTATTTTACGTCAGTGCCGCTCCTCCGCAAACTGCGAAACGAAAAGATTCTCGCCGCAGCGAATGTGCGGAGTAACAGGCTGGGCAAGTGTCCTCTTGAACCAGCTAAAGTAATGAAAAAGAAAATGCGAGGATACTCGACTGAGTATGTCACAAGTGACGATATTGTTGTGGTTTCGTGGAAGGACAACAGCAGCGTATGTGTGGCTTCCAACTTCGTTGGAATCGGAAACCAACAGCAGGTAAAAAGATGGGACAAGGCCAAGCGTGAACACATCTTTGTAGAGCAGCCGGAAGTAATTACGAAGTACAACCGGAATATGGGAGGCGTCGACAAGATGAACTTCCTGCTTGGCCTGTACCGGATCAAAATCAAATCAAGGAAGTGGACGCTAAGAGCACTCTTTCATTTTGTAGACATTGCTGTATGCAATGCTTGGCTAGAGTACATACAGGATCACCCGGGCATGCGGAGGTCAAGGCTACTGGACCTCATGCATTTCCGCCTGCAGATTGCGGAGGCCCTCATCACGTCTGTGCCAAGCAAGAGAAAGCGTGGGAGAGCATCACAAGAAATTGAAGATGCTCCCATGGATCCTCCGCACAAGAAGGCAGCGCGCATCCAGCGGCCATGCTCGGATAGCCGTTACGATGGCGTGGATCACTGGCCAGAAGCTCGAGATCAAGCAGTCCCATCAAGGTGCAAGTATGAAAGATGCAGAGGAAGATCCCGAATATTCTGTAAGAAGTGCCGCGTCCCGCTTTGCCTGACGAAGGACCGCAACTGCTTTTACAGATTTCATGTTTGAAAGCCCCCTTGTTTCATGACCTTTGAGACGCTTTGTACACAATTGCGTACATGTCTGTAAAAAATAAACTATAATGATTTTCTTGTAAGTTGCACGTGATTTTGTCTCATTTGGTTGTAAATTGATATTTCAGACACAAAAAAATTTTTCTTTCCGGAAATAACGATTGGCGTCTGAAAGGGTTAATTCGAACTGAGGCGGCTTCCCATTGCGGCTCGAATTAACGAGCTTTTACTCTATTGCTAAGTCCTACTGCTAGATGACGCCGTACGTCTTTTTTTTCCCTCCAGCTGCGCGTCATTATCATTATCATTGTTTCCGTTTTCCTTTGTTCATTCGCCATTGCAGTCATGGACTTGCGCCTCTCATATCGATCTCATCTCGATGAATCGTGTTTTCGGACTACGCTGGCTTGGACGTCATTGCTCCATCTGTTCTTCCGCTGCCGCGATGTGTCGTTAAGAAGCGCAGAAAGTACTCGACCATAACGCTAGAAAAGAAGGCAGCTATTATCAAGCAGGTAAGCTAACAGAAAGTCGCTGAACGCAAACGGAGGCGTAACCTAAAACAAGGCACGCAGGCAGAACCTGAAGCAGGGCACTATTTACGGCTTTTATAAGCCCACTTAGAAGTAATAAAGGCAAGTTTTTCAATCTGCTGATTTTTCTGGCTGCTATATTATTCGGACATTTTTTCGGTCCCTGCAAAGTCCAAAAAATCGGTCAGCGACTGTCTAACAATTTGCAGGCATGCTGCGAGCAACTTCCTAAGAAATGCCGACTGACTGTAGAACAGCTTAATAAAGCACAGAAAATGCTCTCCCACAGGGCCAACAAAAAGAGCATACAAAAAACCACCAGAAAAACACTGGGAAAGTTGTCCTCTTGAGAAACCTTCGGAACATTAGAACAGCTGTATAATGTCAGAAAAGTTGAAAGGATCCGCCTTAGTAACTATAGTAGCAGAAGTGGAGAAGTCTGGTGGCACAATGAATGTCCTTGCAACAGAAGAAAACATCTTAGAGGTAGTTATTTTTTACCAAGACGAATAAATGAAGAGAACCTTTGCTAACTATACTGAAATAGTATTTGTGGATGCAGTCCTCAAGACTAATGAAAAACGAATGCCACTTCAGTATATTGTGGCTGTGGAAGATTCAATGGTGAAACAGAAGTTGCAGCCCTCTTGTTGTGTGTAGGTGAAGATGAGGACACCATCAGGACTCTCTTCCAACGCTTTGAAGTCCACTTCGAGCACACAGACAAAACACAAACCATCATGACAGACAAAGCTTTTGTGGAAAGGAAGGTTTTGGGGAGATATTCCCTAATGCAGAAAAGGTGAACTGCCTCTTCCACATCCTCTGCATATTCAAGAGAGGTAACCATGGACAAAATGGGCATAAACTTGCAGCAAAGGACTCAGATTTTGGAGATCCTTGCATCTATGTGCTATGCAAGAAGTGAAGAGGACTGCAACAGGAAACTCGAGGCCTTAGAGGCAGCACAGTGTGCAAACCTTCTGGCATACTTTTATGCCAACTGGCATAACATTCGTGGCGAGTGGGTGCAAGGGCTACAGCGAACGACCACACTAGGCAACCAGACAAATAACAGAGCTGAGACCATTAACCAAAAGATCATGCAGGTGGTGCTGCGATACGAGTCGTTACCTCAACTGTTCAAGGACCTCATGGTCATCAACACAAGCCTCTGCACTAAGCGTGACGAGAGGGCAATGGTAGCGTTGATGAAGACACGCACTTCCTGGCTGTTCTGACGATGAACTCCTGTTCTGCAGGCTCCTCACCCTCTACGCCTTTCAGAAGGTGCATAAGCAGCTCAATGCCGTGAGAACCATGAAGACTGTTGAGAACGCTACAGCATCCTGAGATTCCTGCACAGGGTGCGCACAGGTCCTTTAAACCTCTTGGATTTAAAAATTGTGTTTTCAAGGCCCTTGAAAACCCTAGATTTTTCGCTAGACCTTGAAAACCTTTGAATTTGAGAATTTAGCTTGCAGGGCCCTTGAAAGCCCAGGATTTTTTGGCTAGACCTTGAAAATCTGTGAATGGCTATTTATAATAGCAAATGCGGGTATATATTGTACATTTTTGTTATGCTTATAGATTTTTTTTCGTTTCGGTCTAAGTCTTCTCAAATTGTTTAGATTTAGCCGATGTTCATTGGATGGGTGACCACGTTGGAGCAGATCCAAATCCAATCTGATCCGGGAATGCTTTGCGCACTGTTTCCGCCAATGGCCTCGTGTTTTGTCGTCGGTCGTAGAAAAATGCCCGGCAAAAGCAGGTTTCAAGGTGCGTGGCTCTGAAACGATGAATATAAGAACTGGGAGGTGCCAGATACGACAAATCAGCATCATGCAAGATGCAAGTCATGCGGAAAAACCTTCGATGTCACCGCCATGGGCGAGTCGGCATTGAAGAGCCATATGAAGGGCACGAAACATGCTGGCATCATGAAGATCGCAGCCAAGAGCTCAGTGCAAAATTACCTGGCTCCGGGCACGAGTGTACAATCCACAGTCCCGCCTCCACTGCAGTTGCCAAAAAACACTGCTTGCAAGACGCACACACAAGTTGGTAACACTCTGAAAATCGCCACATCTCACTGTTCCTTCCGGTCATCGTCACAGGCGGGCAAGTTGTTCCAACACGTTCCAGGATGGTGAGGTGGTAAGAGCATTTTTTTTCGAAGAAAAGAAATGCACCTATGTGATGTGCCATGGACTGAGACCTTTCTTTCTAACAGCCTTGCAGCAGGAAATCAATAAGTGAGAGCACTACATGGTGCTTTTTGACGAATCTTCGAACGACTATCTGCATCACAAACAAATGGATGTGCACGTAAGGTGTTGGGACTCATCCCACAAGGTGACAACAAGGTACTACAACTCTGTGTTTATGGGGCACGACATAGCCCAGGACATACAAGGAAAGCTGTTAAGTGCACTCAAACCTTTGCCTCTTGAGAAGATTCTTCAGATATCGATGGATGGTCCCAATGTTAACTTGAAGTTCTTTAAGAACTTCCAAGTGCACTTGCAAAAAACGTACCAAGTTGTGTGTGTGGACATCGGCACCTGTGGCCTCCACACAATGCACAACACCTACAGGGCCGGCGTTACAGCAAGTAGGTGGGGACTAGATTGCTTACTGTCTAGTCTGAGTGCACTGTTTGAGAACTCTCCAGCAAGGAGGGAAGACTTTACAATAGTAACCGTATTTACTCGCAGAATGAACACACTTTTTTTTCCGAAAAATCAATGCAAAGTTGGGGGGGAGGGGGGCGTTCATTACGCGAAGTAAAATTTTTGCGCTTGTATTTACTCGCATAATGAACGGACCTTTTATCCCGAAAAATCGACGTAACTTCTTATCTTATCTCTCCGCGCGGCGCGCGACTCCAAAACCAAACTGCTATACGCAAAAAAAAAAAAAATGCTCCTCTCCATATTTTTTTTTCTTGCTTCCGTGTTTTTTTGTTTTTTTTTCCTTTGCCTTTTGCAAGTTGTTTTGTTTGCCCACGCTGCCTATGCATTCGCAACCTCGCTGCACCAGGATAGAGAAGTGCGTTCATTTTGAGGGCTTCTCGCTTCTCCTTTCGAAGTGCGAGGAGGAGGCGAGGGCAGGATGCCTTCATTATGTGCGCCTTGCTTAGGCAAGGGCTTCTCCGCTTTTCTTATATTCTTGCGCGCGGCGCGCGACCACAAGACCAAACTGTGCTGTACAAAAAAAAAAAAGCAAAAAAAAGCTCCTTTGTATTTTTCTTTTCTCTTGATTCCCTGGATTGCTTTTTTTGCCGCCTTTCGCAAGCTGTTTCGTTTCGCTTTGCTTAGGCGAGAGCTTCTCCGCTTCTCTTTCTTATCTCCTATTCTCCTTGCGGGCGGCGCGTGACTCAAAGTCCAGACTGCGCAGTGCAAAAAAAAAAGAAAAAAAAGCTTCTCTTTGTTTTTGTTTTTTCTCTTGGTTCCGTGGATTGTTTTTTTGCCACCTTTCGCAAGCTGTTTCGTTTCGCTTTGCTTAGGCGAGGGCTTCTCCGCTTCTCTTATCTCCTTGCGCGAGACCCAAAGTCCAGACTGCGCTGTGCAAAAAAAAAAAAAAGCTCCTCTCCATGTTTTTTTTTCTTGCTTCCGTTGGATCTTTTTTTATTTTTTAAGGCCTTTTGCAAGGCGTTTTGTTGGCCCACGCTGCTGCCCATGCATTCGCGACCTCTATGCACCAGGATAGAAAAGTGTGTTCATTTCGCACGTGTGGGGGGAGGGGGACAAAATTTTGACGTCAGAGTTGGGGGTGCGTTTAATACGCGAGTGAAAAAAAAGTCGAAATTTTGAGAGCCCACTTGGGGGTGCGTTCATAGTGCGAGTAAATACGGTACTACGCAGGAAACATCTCCCTAAAGTTTGTTCCTCACCGCTTGGTAGAGATTGTCCCCGTAATTGAGAGAGCCTTGCAGTTGTGGTGCGACATCAAAAAGTTTGTTGAGGCTGCAAGAAGCAAAGAAGTAAACCTGCCAAAATGTGAATCTTTCCAAACCTTGGTTGAGTTCTGCAGCGACACTTTGCTGCCGGCAAAGCTGAACTTCGCGCTGGGTGTTGCCATGGCACTCAAGCCATTCTCGACAGAGTACCAAACAGACAAACCGATTGTCTTCTTCCTTGCAAGAGATTTATAGGCCATACAGCTGAGCAGATCGTCAAGAAAGCGAAAGCCAGTTCGAAGGACATGTTTCAATTCTGGATGGAATGTAAACAGTTCCCGATCACCGTGACAAAGAAAGTCCTAGAGAGAAGCCCCTTTAAATTCCCAGTGTTTAGGGACCTCTCCTCATTGGACCCACGACAGATGTGTTCAAGACGAGATGAGTGCATGCCTTGCTGGTTTTAGAAAAGTGTTGGACATCCTCATCACCGCAGGGAGAATACTCACCAATGAGACACGGTATTGGCACAGTACACCGAGTTCTTGCAGGAACAGAAACATCACCTGCGACTATATGAAAAGAGCTTGAACAAAATAGATGAGTATTTCACTGAGCTCATTAAGTTTAATTCATCATATACAGAACTGTAGAAAGTAGTTAAACTCTTGCTTGCCCGAAGCCATGGACACGCAACTGTGGAGGGAGGGTTTAGTGTAAACCGCCAGGTCTTGGTAGAGAATCTGAAGGACCTTTCCTATGTCTCTCAACAGATTGTGTGCGATGCAGTGGAAAAGGCAGGTGGTGTCCTCAACATCCCACTCATGAAAGAACTGAGGACTGCTGTGTCAGCTGCGAGACAGCAGTACAGTGCATATTTGGAAGCAAAGAGAAAGAGAAGCAGAGTGAAGATGAAAAGCAGGCAAAAAAGCGCTGCATTGATAAAGAGATTGACACCATGAAAATAGAAAAGAGGAAAGTTGGAGTAACTATAGCTGATCTCACAGCCTCAGCAGATGCCTACGCAGAAATAAACAGAAAAAAAAAAAAAATGACCTTACATACATTTTTCTTTAGGGAACATTTTCAGTTTTGATAACTGCAAAATTTGAGTTCAATTTATTGAGTGGAAACTATTATATACGCGATGTTACATTGCTTTACGATTATAATTAAAATTTATTTTCAATTATATTTTATATTGTATTTACTGCAGAAGAGAGCCACTACCAGGACAAGATACAGGCAACAGGAACTGCACACATCTTTCAAGTTATCTCCTCCCTTGTATAGCTGTCAGAGGAGCTTCAAACGAGCAATGAAGTCAATTTCGGTTTGAGATGAAGGAAGCAGGTCGCTATTTTCCCTAAACGAAGTTCCGAAGCATTCAATAAATTGGTGTCGCTATAACGGCATCGCTAATCCGCGGTTTGCTCAAATGAACATCGCCATTCGCTAAAATGTTGTTCAATGAAACATCATAGGCGGGACTTCGTTCGCTAAAACGTCGTTCGATTAAGTTGGTGCCTCCCAGGTCGTACCCAACTCAACATTAATCACGGCACATGTAGTGTGTTAATACTTCAAGATTTATAGTTTCTACCATTTTGACGAAGTGAATAGAAAAGTACCTGTAAAAAGTAACTTCACTTAGCTACAAGTTACTGGAAAATGTACCTAACGTACAGATACAGATATTGAGAAATGAAAAGAACCTAAGTTTGGACCTCAGCTACAACAAAAGCACCTAGATACCGATTTCCAGTTACTTGTACTTAGGTACTTTACAACCCTGGTCCTAACAACGACCGTGGCACTGAAAATGCAGGACTTGCTTCTGCAAGACAAGTACTTCCAAGTATTTGTTTCTGAGCCGTCTCACGCAAGATGCTCTGGAGAATCTCTCTTCAACCATCACAGCTAAAAACCCTGTGCCACGAGCGAGAGACTTGAAGATGGCCTTGCACCTCATCACCATGTCACAGTTTTCCAGGACAAGTCGCTCTGGGAGCTACAATGTTGATGACTCGGAGTACCTGGCAGTTTCTGGCCTCACGTCCTGCAGAATTAATAACCACCCTCCGAGGAGGAAGATGAGCCGCCAAACTGGGACCAGTACAAAACCATCAGTGATGACAAGCAGCAGTTGCTCTTTTACCTGGCTGGGTACTGTTCATGCAGTTAGGAAGAAGCTCAAGCTTTGCGAGCTGTGTTTAGCTGCAGTTATGGGTTCTGCTGCCTCTCAAAATGCCGGACTGTGCCAGCTGAAGTGCTACATAAGAGACGGCAGCAATCAAGAATTGGTGATGCCATCCTTCGACGTCTTCGGGTTACTGCTTGCTGCAGAAGGAGAGTTCCACAAGCATGAAGATCTCATCACTGGATCGAAAAAGACCCTCGACGATGTGCATTGGAGCACTGCAGCACTCACAAAGCAGCTCTCGTTGTCAAAGTGCAACTTTGCACGACGCTAGACAAAGCATTTGTGCTCCTCCATCTTCGAGTCACATTGAAGCAAAAGAATAAAGAGTGGAAAAAAGAGGCTCTAAAGCAGATGAAATGCGGCAGCAGAAGCATGGCCATGAGGGCTGCCATAGCGACAGTTTGATCCTTTACGACTTTGCTGTGCTCACTAAGACTTTCAGGAAAGCAAGACTCGACGAAAAGCACCAAGGCTTGCGCCATTCACCACCGTGTTCATTTTTTCTAGAGAAAAGTTGTTGTAGCCAAAGCTTGTGCCTAGACTCATGCCAATCACCGGCGTCTTTTTTTTTTTTTTGCATGAATGCTGTTGTGGTTCAAGTTGGAAACTACAGTGCTCTGTTGCGTCTGATGTGCCCAGTGATATTACTACTGGTTGGAGAGGTTCCTGTTTTGCATTAAGAGGAAAGATGTTGTTTCATTACCAACACAAAATTTGTGATATTCTCCTAGCTAGCAAGCCTGCTTTATTACCCACACTATGTATGTTACTGCGAGATTTTTCAGCATGATTGTGCCGCATATAGAGAACTGCTACCTGGACCAAATAACTTGAGTCACGATCCTTCTGGAACGTGGACGAAGAGGGCCGAAGCACCCGCCGAGAGAAGACGACTCGCAGCCTGGTTGTGAGGGTGGACGATGACTGACCGGGGCGGCGTACGCTCCACGGTGTTTATTTGTGCCGTGATCAATGTTGCCCGCCGAGGCTGACGGCCATCGACGGGTTGACTGGAGGGGGCGCTACATACTTGTTACATCCCTCCCCCCCAGTTTGTTTTCTACAAAACAAAATACATGAAAAAACAATGCACACGGCAGACACCAACTCGGCGTCTGGTCGTGCCAAGTCCTGGCCGGTCGACGACGAAGGCTACCCCGGCGAGTAACGGTCAGGTGGCCTTCGCTGCCGCGTACTCCGCCTGATCGCTGGTGTCGACGGGCCAGGTGTGGCAACGCCGGGCGCTGCCTGTACCGGTCGCGCTCCACCCGGTGGAGCCGCAGGGACCGGATTTGTGGGTGGCACCGGTCCAACTGGTGCCACAGGACTTGAGACTCTTGTCGCCTCCGTGGTGGTTGGCAATCCACTGGCCGCGACTGGTGCTGTCGTTGGTCCCCCTGCAGGCTGGTCCTCTGAAGCGACGGCCGAGGGTACAAGCCCAGTCCCGAGGCGAGGCCTGACATGGTCGGCGTGCCGGTGCCAGGTGGTCCCGTCGGGCATGCGGACGAGTAGCGACGAGGCGCTCGCTGGCGAAACCACATGTCCGGCAGACCAGGGTGGGCCAGGACGGAAGTTCCTAGCGTAGACCGACGCTCCCGGCTCCGGCAAAGGCCCGGGACGGCACCCTCGGTCAGCAGCCATCTTCTGCTTCAGCTGCTTCAGGAGCGCCGTGGACCGGAGGTCTGGATGCAAGACGTCCAGGGGTGTCTTGACCATCCGGCCCAGCAGAAGCTCGCAGGGGGCACGGCCAGTAACCTCATGGGGTGTGGTCCGGTACTGGAACAGTACCCGGGCCACCTGTGTCCGGAAATCCCCGGGCTGGCTCTTCTTGAGCTTGTCCTTGATGGTCTGTACCACCCGCTCGGCTGCACCATTGGAAGCAGGGTGGTACGGCGGAACCAGCATCCGGCGGATCCCATTTCTCTGCAGCCACTCGAGGTACTCGGCGCTGGCGAAAGCGGGACCATTGTCGGACACAATAATGTCCGGCAATCCCTGCGCCGCGAAGACCTGCCGCAGCGCCGCAATGGTCGCGCTTGCCGACGGAGTGGTGACTGGCAGTGCCTCCACCCACTTGGAGAAGGCGTCCACTACCACTAGGAAGTAGTGGCCCTTGAAGGGTCCCGCAAAATCCACGTGCAGGCGGGACCAGGGCCTCTGTGGGAACGGCCAGGGGGTGATCTCCACGCGACGCGAGGCTCGCTGGTTCTCCTGGCAGACCTGGCAGCCTTGCACCTGGTGCGCGATGTCCTGGTCCAGGCCAGGCCACCAAACGTGCGACCGTGCCACCATCTTGGTCTTTTCCACGCCAGGGTGCCCCGCGTGCAGCAACTGCAGGACCTTTGCCCGGAGACTTTGTGGAATCACCACCCTGGAACCCCACAGCAGGCAGCCTTGCTCCAAGCTCAGCTCGGCGGCCTTGTGGCTGTACGCCTGATGACGCAGCTCCTCCCCTCGGGACACCGCCTTGACCACCTGCGACAGGACCGGGTCCCGGCTGGTCGCCTGCGCCACCGCAGTCCTCGTGAGCACCCCCGGGTAGGCCCGCTCCAGCAGGAAAACGTCAGCTGGCTCTGGAACGGCAGCAGGCACCTCCGGCAGGGGCAGGCGGCTCAGGGCGTCGGCAGGTCCCAGGTCCTTCCCAGGGCGGTACACCAGCTTATAGCTGTAGGCCGCCAGCGTCAAGGCCCAGCGTACCACACGAGGCGAGGCTTGCACTGGAACTGCCTTGTCAGGTCCCAGCAGCCCCAGCAGCGGCTTGTGGTCCGTGACTGCCTCGAATCGTCGGCCCCACAGGTACTGGTGGAAGCGCCCGACCCCGAACATGAGTGCCAGGCCTTCCTTGTCGAGCTGGCTGTAACGTTGCTCTGCCGCATGGAGACGACGTGAAGCAAACGCCACAGGGCGTTCCTGACCATCCTGACCCCGGTGCGACAGGACGGCTCCTACCCCGTACGGCGACGCATCTACGGTGAGGACTACAGGCTTGGCCGGATCAAAGTGCACCAGCACTGGAGCCTTGATGACCAACTACTTGCTGTGTTGGAAGGCCAAGTCCTGCTCCTTCTTCCAGGCCCACTGCTGCCCATCACGAAGCAGACGATGCAGCGGCTCCAGATGCGTCGACAGGTTGGGCAGGAACCTCCGGTAGAAGTTGATGAGGCCGAGGTAGCTCTGAAGCTCCTTCTTGCTCTTGGGCTTCGGCGCCTTGAGCACGGCCTCAATCTTGCGGGGTGCCGGGGCCAGGCCAGCCTGGGAGATGATGTGTCCCAGGTACTCCACACTGGGGGTCAGGAACACGCACTTGTCCAGCCTCAGCTTGAGACCGGCGTCCTGCAAGCGTGTCAGGACTTTGCGCAGGTTCTGCAGGTGGTCCCCGTCGTCGGTACCGGTCACCAGGATGTCGTCCAAGTACACCGCCACGTGCCTCATGCCCCTGAAGAGGTTGTCCATCTCCCTCTGGAAGATGGCTGGGGCTGAGGCCACGCCAAACGGTAGGCGCGTGTACTGGAAGAGTCCCATGGTAGTCGAAATGGTGACATACTTCCGGGCGGCATCCTGGAGCACCAGCTGCTGGTAGGCGTCTCGAAGGTCGAGCTTGGAGAACTTCTGTCCCCCGGACAGAGCCGACCAGAGATCTTCGATCCGAGGCAGCGGGTACTTTTCGACGGTAGCGACGGGGTTGATGGTGACCTTGAAGTCCCCGCAGATCCTGACGCGGCCGTCTCGCTTGAGGACTGGAACAATCGGTGCGGCCCACTCGGAAGTCTTGACGGGCACCAGGATTCCCTCTCACTGCAGCCGTTGCAGCTCCTGGGTGACCCCGTCCTTCAGGGCAAACGGCAGCGGACGCGGCTTGAAGAAGCGAGGCCGGGCTCCCTCGGGAACGTGGATGCCGACCGTCGTGCCGGCAAAGGTGCCCACCCCCGGCTGGAACAGGGATTGGAAGTCGGTCAGGAGGCTCGTTACGTCCTTCACTACGTGCAGCGCAGCTTCCTGGTACTCCGGCAGCCGAACACCCAGCGAGTGAATCCAGTTCCGGCCCAGCAGCGTCGGCGACGACCCCTTGGTTAGATAGAGGGGAAGGATTGCCTCCCTGTCGCCAAGGCGAACGCTGACTTGGGCCCGAACCTGGACCTGGGAAAGCTGCCCGGAGTAGCTGCGCAGCATGACGTCCGACGCCTCGATGGACACGCCAGGGAAGGTCCGCTTGAACAGCTTCCCGGCCATGACCGAAACGCTGGCCCCTGTGTCCAGCTCCATGGTGATGGGGTGCCCGCAGACTTCGACAGACACCAAGTAAGGTGGCACGGACGATGGAGGCTTATTCGTGTGCCACACGTCGAAAATCTGCGGGTCCTCGGCCACGACGTGGAGCCTCGTTGAGGGACCCGAACCTGGAGCCGCTCGTCCCCGCCGCGTTCTCTTGCGACGGCCACCCTGGCCGCGGGCTTGGTTGGAACCCGGGCTTGAACCAGGCTGCTGCTGCTGCTGGCCGCCGCTCGTCCTCCCCCCTCGGCAGACACGTGCGAGGTGCCCAGTTCTCCCGCACGTGAAACATTGTGCTTGGACGAACTGGCACTGTGAAGGGGAGTGGGCAGCACAGCGGCGGCTGCAGGCACCGCTCCTCGTCGCCATCTTGTTCACCGCCGCTTCCGCTGCTTCCGTCGACGGTGAGCCGGCCGCACGCGCAATCTCGCTGGCGTCCTTGGCTGCTGCTTCCATCGCCTGCGCTGCCTTCACCGCGTCGTCCAACGAGGGGTCGGGAAGCTCCAGGAGTCGCGTCTGCATGGCGGGGTTGTTGATGCCGCAGACGAACCGGTCCCGGAGTAGCGAGTCCAACTGGTCGCCGAAGGCGCAGGTGTTCGCTAACCCTCGTAGCGCAGCGACGAACTGCCCGAGGGTCTCCCCGTCCCGGCGGCTCCGGTTGTTGAAGCGGAACCGCTCCATAAGCGTGGACGGCGCAGGGCTGAAGTGCGAGCGCAGCGTGGCGAGCAGCTCACCCAGCGTTTTCACGTGCGGCGTGGCCGGCTTGAGAAGGTCGAGCAGGAGGCTGAAGACGCGGGTCCCGCAGCTGGCCAAGAAGATGTCCCGTTGTTTCGCCTCGGGCGTGTCGTTCGCCCGGAAGAACACGTGGACTTGTTCTTCGTAGACAGGCCAGGCGGACCCATCTCCCTCGAACGGCTCGAGCCTCCCGTACAGCGGCATGGCGACAGGAGCGGGTGGCGGTGGTCCGACTCTCTCGGCGGCGTGGGCCGAACCGAGCACGTTGTTGGCCTCCAGTGCCACGGTTCCTCGTCGCCAGTGTCACGATCCTTCTGGAACGTGGACGAAGAGGGCCGAAGCACCCGCCAAGAGAAGACAACTCGCAGCCTGGTTGTGAGGGTGGACGATGACTGACCGGGGCGGCGTACGCTCCACGGTGTTTATTTGTGCCGTGATCAATGTTGCCCGCCGAGGCTGACGGCCATCGACGGGTTGACTGGAGGGGGCGCTACATACTTGTTACACTGAGCAGCCAGCTTGTTAAGTTAGGTATTGGCATATTTGTGCTTTCATGGTTTTCATGTGTTTTTGCTTGCAAGTATTAGATTGCCACACTACTTCTGAAGCTGCATTAGAGTTTGGCATAGCATTTGCCTGCAGGACAAATTTCGTACCACGACGAGACACCATGGACCTTCTGGACTTCCGCCTGGCAGTCGCTGAAGCTTCCTGCTCAACACCCAAAAGAAAAAGAAACGAAGCCACGGAAGAGGATGACCTCTCAAATGGCCAGATTCAACAGCCTTGCAAGGTGGCAAAGCTTTCCGGTAAAAATAAGAATCTAGACTCATTTGACCACTGGCCTACTCCGAAAAAAACCCTGAAGACCCCCGAATATGCAGGCTGTCGGGATGAAAATCACGGTCGCGGACACGTTGCAAAAAATGCAACGTTTATGTGAGAAGCTCTCCAAGCAAGTGCGACATAATCCTGAGAAAAATGAACCAACCAAAAAGAAACCCCTAAAGCCTTTCGTAGTTGTACCATATATACACGGGATCACTCATCGTCCAAAAAAGATCGCTGGCCGACAAGACATCCATGTCGTGTGCTCAGCCCCCAACAAGGCATACGCCATGTGCCGTAGGGTGAACTGAGAGACCGACCAGAACGTGACGACGACCTGCGGCACTGCGCATCAAACACCCTACGCCCCATGCGAAAAAGGAGTTGTCTACAATATCCCTATGTCATGTGGCAAAAGCTACATAGGACAAACAGGGAGGTGCATAAACTACCGCACCAGAGAACATGCAGCCTCTGTGGCCGCACTAACGTTGGCGGGCCACCTTTCGGCACATTGTCGGGAATGCAAATGTGCTCCCGACTTCACAAACATCACTGTCGTCGCACGACACTCAAACAGCTTGGAAGGGAGAACCTCGAGTCGCTGGCCATTAAGGAGAGGGGTGGAGAATGCGTAAGTGTCGCCTCCGTTGCGCTCTTTCCTAAAGAAAAAATATATCTGCGGGGAGCGGCCCCTCAGAGCAACCAAGTCGGAACCACTTGAATGCCAAGATCCATAAGAGGAAGAAGAAGTTACTGCTACCGAAAGTGTAGAGAAAAGAAAGTTTTGTAAGATCCGACAGCTGAAGAAGAGGTTAACTCTATGGTTAGTGACAAGAAAAAGGAAGTTTTCTATCTAAGATCTAACATCCGACAGATGAAGAAGAAGATACCTTTTAGGATAGGGTTGAGGAAAAGGAAGTTTTATTAAAAGGTTAATAGGGCCAACAGTGTGGTTCTTTGTTCTCTCCTCTCCATCGCTTTTCCTCAACGTTCAGCTGGTATTCAAGTAAGCAACGTTTACGTTTGCCTCACAAGCGAGGGGAACTGCTTCAAGTTGTATTATACTTCCCTGTGGGGCAGGTCTTTCAGTGAAGCAATGTTTTCTTTTGAACCTATTTGTTTACAGTTGGTGAGATTCATACCAATGAAAGCCCGACCCACACATTTGTGTAAGTGTTTTAAAATTAAGTTTTTTTTTTTTTTACTTTTAGATATGTTGTACAGGCGCTCAATGATCTGAAATTGCACAAAAAGTTTCATATTTGCGGTCAAGTGTTTTGCCGGGAAGGAAAGAGATAAGAAAGCCTTGGTAAGTGCGCTCTCTTGAAATAGCCCGATTTCAAAACTACACTGCACTTCGCATTTTCTTCGTTGTCTGTCGAGCAATGGCTGGCACTGGTGCCACTGAACCGCAGCAACACGGTTCTAATCCATGATTCAAACTACTAGTATAATAGAGGTCAGTGGGCAATCATATCAGAGTTCGTTGTCTGCCTTTGCCGGCTTATGATGTAGGCCATAAAGCTCTGCCAGTTAACCATGTTTGGAAATGGTCAGAAGCAGTTCAAACCTCAAATTCACCTTTTCAGCTCTTTAGTGTTCAACATTTAAGATTTCTCCGAGACAAATCCTGTGTGAAATGCCAGTTGACCGAAAGAGACAGGATGTTGACTGTCCTTTCACAGGCTGTACATGAAAGAAACTTTGCAAATTTTGTAAATTCCCAAAACTCTGGGGCTTGTGCTCGTGTCACCTTTGGGAGACATGTGGCAGGATAGCCAAGGGCTCGACTGCTGATATCAGCTGGCATCTTACCATAGAAAGCATCATGTTTTCTTTGCTTATTAAACAGACTAGGCTCACACTTAAATGTGAAGACAATTGCACCGATAAAATATACTTCTGAAGTTTATTTCAACTTCTTATGTATCGTACAGCTTTCAATCGATGCGATTCTTCCTACAATGTAAACATTCTTTTCAGAAAACATCTTGATGTCCTAGGTTTTATCTTTTTTTTATTAAAGCTACTTGGTGCCTCTGCAGGTCCTTGATGCACAACTCGGCAAAAACCTGGACTGGGATGAGGATACTAGACTGCTTGCAGGCTCCAAGATCAAAGCCTCCCAGCTAACACCTCAAGAACAAACCCCACCTCCTGTGGGCAGTACACTGGAAGTGTATAAGATTGAATGATCATAGCTTTTACAAGTGCTTTAAGGAATTGCAGAAGTGTGAGTGCCAAGATGCTGTCTAAAGTTCATGCAACTGGTGTTTTTATAGGTGTATCAGTGATTTTATGCTTTTCCAGAAAAGTGTGTCTTTTCCCCGACCACAAAAGACATACTTCACAACCTGTCAAAGGTACAGACAAAGTCTGGACTGTCTTCAACACTCCAACATAGCATCATCAAATGGATGTGCTTTGACTTGTTCTGATACACACTGTGAGTATGCCTCCAGTTCTGCAATGTGACACGTAGGGCTGTGCACACTTATGTAAATTAGGGCATTCCCTGCTGTTTTTGTCCCTTTGCATTATTTTTGTTCAAATTATCTGTAACATCGGAAGTAAAGACAAAACGACATAATGCAATGATGTACTCAAAAAAATAGTTCGCACCAAAATGGTTTTCGCCCCGGCCGGAACAGTGAGCTAGCTTTCGCGACCACGGTTCACACCATCAGCAGTTCTCTAGATGAACGTACACCCTGCAAGCTCGTCCAACTCGACTTTAAGCAGACTTTCGACAAAGTTGACGACTCCATCCTATTGCAGAGACTCTCCGACAGGAATATCCGGCAACCTGTTGAACTGGGTAACGTCATCCCTGCTCGGTCGTACCCAGCACGTTGTCTTTGGCAGGCAGAAATCTAACACAGCAGGGGTTGTGTAGGGGATTTCTCAGGGTGGTGTCCTAGACCCTACCCTCTTTAACATCTTTATCAATGACATCCCCCGGGACGTGGGTTGTACGCCCCTTCTGCATGCCGACGACCTCAAGCTCGTGCAGCATATCCGTCGCCCCCTCGATCACCAGCTACTTCAAGCGGGCCTGGACAATGTTGCCGCCTGATCAGGCAAAAACAGACATCCGCTGAACCTTGTCAAGTGCACTGGAATGCAGATATCCTCATCCAGGCAGCAGTGTTCCGCACTCCCCTGCTACAACCTCGGCAGAGTGAACATCTCTAGAACGACCACCACCAAGCTGCTAGGCGTCAGGCTGGACTGTCGACTCAGTTTCGGCACTCCCATTGCTGAAGTGACCTCCCGAGCTCGAAGGATGCTGGAGTTTGTTACCCATGTCTCAAGGGGAGCTGGTTTAAGAACACTGAGGACTCTCTACACCGCACTGGTGTTCCCGTCGCAGTGCCGCAGTCTGGGACCCCCCTCAGGCCACCTTAACCGTTTCTCTTGAGAGTGTACAAAGACGGCCGCCTACACTATCTTGCAGTGGCAGACCACTCATGTCCCCCATTACCGGGACATAGCTACGGATGAAGTGATAACACGTGTGGGTTGGAACTCCCTGGCACTGCGCAGGAAAATCTCGTCGATCCGGCTCTTGGCAACCTACCTCCTACCAGAGGCTCGCACGCTTCTTCTCGCTCGGCAGCTGCAGCTCAATCGAAACGGCGGCCTTCAACCACTCTTTGCCCGGACTGACCGGCACCGGAATACCTTCGTCGTCAGGGCAGTAAATTTGTGGCCGTCCCTGCCATCAGAGATGACAGCGGGCCTGATGGAGAAAGAAGATATAAAACCCATCTGCAGGGAGGCAATACCGCACTTGCAGTCCTAAGGGGCATGCATCCGAGTGTTGTTTTGTTCGTTGTTATTGTTGTGCTTCTCTCTCTCTCTCTGTGTCTGTGTGTGTGTGTGTGTGTGTGTGTGTGTGTGTGTGTGTGTGTGTGCGTGCGCACGTGCGTGCGTGCGTGTTTTAAGTATTTTCCTTTCTCACTCATGTAACTGCGGCACCACACATCTCCTGGTATGGGCTCCTTGATTGTGTGGTGTCACAACTCTTTCAGAGTTGAATAAATATTATTATTATTATTATGAAAAGACCGTGGCCCGTAAGTGGTGAATTACTTTGTATAAGATTGGCTTTCATAAACCACTTTGAGACTACATTGCAAAGAACATGCACACTGTGACCTATGGTTGACACTTGGCAATTCAAGGTCGATATATTAAAATTTACAATTAATCCCAAGGCATAAGTGCGTCCTGGCAATTTTATGTCCTCTTGGGCCCCGAAGTGTTGGAAAATTGGGCTGTAGACCAGCTCATGTTTACAAACAAACCAGAGCACCGGCGCTGTGCATGTGCGATGGAGTGTGGGCAAGAAGCTCACTGTAACCCATAAACAAGCCACTGAAATGCGATGTTGTCAGCGTTGTGCGAGTCCCCGTGCTCTTTTCCGTGTTCGAATCACTGATTCCATGTCTTCCTGTCAATGTCCGACTACTTTAGTGGCCTTAACGAAATTACCAAGGTTTGTTACACTGCAAAACTTTGTGCGAATAATGTGACATGCGGCGATCCATTCCGCGTGGACACCGCAGAATGGGCGCTAAAGCCAGATTTGCATGATAAGACTTCGCTTGCAATTTTCAGTCGTGACGTCGCTCAGGCTGCAAAAGCGTGAACCATAGCCGAGATGGTTGGCGTCTATAGTGAAAATTGCAAGCAGAATCAGATCAAGTGAATCAGGCATAACAAGTCGGTGATGGCCACTGGTAACAATGATCAACATCTCCTTGTATCTACTGTTTATACCGAGCCTGCTTACCCCAACCAACCTTCAGACTTAAGTCTTTTGAGGCCTGCACTTACTTCTTATCGCAATTACCGGGCCAACGTTTGGTTGATGGATTGATTGATTTTGGGTTTTAATGGTGCAGCAGCTGCTAAGGCCATAGTGCGCCAAAACAGTGGTAAAAGAAAAAACTGTGGTGCTATTTAGTTAAAGGTAAGGTATGATATGAGAGTTTAAAATGTTTCATGAAATGCAGACAAAAAAAAAATCCACTAACTTAAATGTGCTGTAATAGGCAAATGCTGTTTAGGAAGTTAAAAACTTGGGTATGAGGAACAAGAGGCTCCTCTCCCAGCAAAAGGGCAGGGTGGAATGAGATCTGTTCCCTGAGAAACCGTGAGAAGTTGGTGCGACGCTCCTCATGACATTTCGGACATTGAATGAGAATGTGCAAGACGGAGAGTGTTTCATCACGTTCTTCACAGATTGGAGCATCCTCTGCTCGCAGAAGGAAGCCATGTGTGAGGTGAGTGTGACCAATTCTCAGGTGACAAAGAACAACTTCATAAAAACACTCTTTATGTCGGCAACTGGCCCATTCAGAAAGAACAGGTTTCATGCGATGGAGTTTATTATGGACTTCAGTATCCCATTCCTCCTGCCATTTCTTTTGAATTGACCTTTTCAATAATGACCTGTAATCCAGGTATGGGATGCAGGTAACTTCTGTGTCCATGACTTGACATGTTCTAGCGGCTTTATCGGCTTCCTCATTTCCAGCTATGCCGACATGGCTAGGCACCCAACAAAAATGTATGGTGATGTTCGAGTTTGTGGCTGTTAAAATCTTGTTATATATTTCCAGAATAATGGCATTTTTTGATCTATCTAGGGATGCAAGTGCACGAAGTGCACTGAGGAAGTCTGAGAAAATTACGGCGGCCTTGATCTTCCTTTTGATAATAGTGTCCACAGCTACCAGTAGGGCATATGACTCTGCAGAAAAGATAGTGGCTTGATTGCTAAGCCGCTTTACAATCCTGCATGACGGCCCGACTACCGCACATCGAACACTACTGCTGCACTTTGTTCCGTCCGTCTAAAACTGTGCGAAGTTTTTGTAGTTTTCGGCAATTTGGAAGAACTCTTGTCTAAGATTTACCGCTGGTACATTCTTCTTGTCATACTTGGAGAGAGAAAAATTGATCGGAATGAGTTTCATGTTCCAGGGTGCAACTGGGCTGGGCAGCGCTGCTACCGGACTCAATATATCTATTGCAAAAGTATTGGCACCAGATTTAAATCGCAGAGGAAAAGGAGGTATAACAGAAGGTTTGTTGTGGTACGTCCTTTCATACCTCGTGTCCAGGAACACTTCCGAGTGCAGGATGTCGAGGCACGGAGCGAACCCTTAAGTGATATTGAAGGCCCAAGAACAGACGTCTTTTTCCAAGAGAGTATTCATTAGATTCAGCGTAGAGACTGGGAACTGGAGAGGTTCGGAAAGCCCCCGTTGCAAGTCGTAGTCCCAGGTGGTGGACAGGATGCAAGATCCGAAGAAGAGACGGCCGTGCCGAGCCGTACACCATGCAACCGTAATCTAATTTCGATCGAACAAGGCACTGATACAAACGCAGCAGACACCTTCTGTCGCTACCCCAGTACATGTGAGAAAGAACGTTTAAAATATTCAATGCTAGCAGGCATTTCTTTTTTACAGGCACGATGTGACTACGGAAGCTAAGTTCCTTATCAAAAATAACCCCTAAAAATTTATGCTCAAGATGTATGTTTAGGGTCTGACGTCCCAAAATTAGAGTGGGTTCTGTAATGATACCCCTTCGAAGAGAAAACAGAACACATACAGTTTTCTCTGCTGAGAAACAGAAACCATTCTCATCTGCCCAACGTGTCATTCCATTAATACCTAGTTGAACTTGGCATTCACAAATAGCTATATTACACGAAGAGCAGGAAATTTGTACATCATCAACATAGAGTGCATAGGAGAGAGATCGGGAAAGAACCTGTCCAAGAGAGTTCATTTTGATCAGAAACAAAATAACACTCAGCACCGACCCTTGGGGGACACTATTCTCCTGGACAAACGTTCCAGAAAGTGTCATGCCCAGTCTCACTTGGAACGAGCGCCCATCGAGGAAGCTCTTGATAAGAGCTAGCATTTTTCCACGAATTCCAGCCGAAACTAAATCACTTAAAATTCCGTACCGCCATGTGGTATCATATGCCTTCTTAATATTGAAAAACACTGATAAACAATGTTGTCTGTTAACAAATGCATCCCTGACTTTTTTCTAGGCGAAAAAGGTGATCAACAGTTGATCGCCCCGTCCGATACCCACCAATCGAGAGGTCACCATTCGTTCAACCGTTTTTCCAAGGGAACTGGTGAGTGCAATGGGTCTGTAGCTGGAAGGTAATGATGGATCCTTTCCAGGCTTTAGCAGAGGAATCACAGTTGCCCTCTTCCAGAGAATGGGATAAGCTCCACTGCTCCCTACCCAGTTAAAAAATGTTAAAATGGTGTCTAATGTAGCAGGATGTAAATGCTGAACCATACTGTAATGAATAAGGTCTGGACCAGGGGACGAACTCTTTCCCTTGCCAAGGGCGACCATCAGTTCGACAGGGGTAAAAGGTTGATTATAAGCCTCTTTAGAACCTCCAGTAGATTTTATTGGTGTTTTTTCTTTGACAGCCTTGTAGTTTAGAAAGGTGTCTGAATAATGGTCAGATCCCGAGACAGACTGGAAGTGTTCACCTAGAATATATGCCTGCTGTTCTAGTGTGGGAACACTACTGCCATCTAATGTAAAGAGAGGGATGGTAAATGCACGGTAATCCCCTCTAATTCTATGGACCCTGTCCCATACGACTTTTACACCTGTGGAACTGTTGACTGAGGAAGTATACGACATCCAGGTGTTTTTTTTTTTATTGGCGTCTCACACAGCGGGCCTTAGCACGTAGCCTTTTAAAATTAACGACATTTTCAACTGTTGGGTAACGGCGCACTATGATCCATGCACAGTTTTGCCGCTTACGAGCTAGGCTACACTCCTCATTCCACCAGGGCTTTGGTTTTGATGGTTTTGATGCTGTGGCTTCCGATAGTCCAGAAAGGACGTTTGGGTAGCCACTGCAACCTTCAGTGGTGCATGTCCCCGCTGCACCACCTGCGCGTAGCCGCCCTTTCGCAAGAAAGCGAAACGGCAACGTGCTTCTTTGTATGACAAGTTTTCTTTTACTTTTAGTGTCAAAACTTCTTTTTCATCTTTCCATACCCTACATGATCTGGAGTATGCCGGGTGGGCCTCGTTGCAGTTTGCCCACTGCGAGCAGTTTGTGCAGGAATCTGTCTTGTGGTCGGTTTTACTGCATTTCGCGCATGTGGCTTTCCCGCGACAGTTCTGGGAGCCATGTCTATACCTCTGACACTGGAAACATCTCCGGGGGTTAGGGATATACGGCCGAACCCTGCAGTGGAGGTATCCAGCCTTGACAGCTTCAGGAAGTGTGGTGGCTTCAAATGTTAGAACGATGTATTTCATTCTTATTTCCTGCCCGTCACGTCGCATGCAGATACACCTTGCGGCCACGACTCCTTGGTCAGAAAGACCTTCAGCAATTTCATTGTCTGTTGCATCTAAAAGGTCCTCCTCAGAGATAACTCCCTGGATTGTATTCAGTGTGCGATGTGGCGTGACTCACACCTTATGTTCGGAAACTGTGCTCAGTGCGAGGAGCGCCGCACTCTGCTCGCTGGTCTCAATTTCCACCAGAAGGTCGCCAGTAGACATTTTTTTGGCTTTGAAGCTCTTACCCACAACACTTTCAAGTACTTTTGCAACTAGGAAGGGCGATAATTTTGACAGCTGTTTGTCACTTTCGGAATGAATGACCAAAAACTTTGGGTACTTGGGTTGGTTACCTGGAGTCTTGTCTGGGATTAAAACTTCGGTGCGGACTCTTTTGGGAGGCCGATCAAGTTGGTTTAGCTTGGAACCCATAAAAATGGGGAGGTTTTCAGAAACCGTGGTGCACCGCCCACCCACCCAACAAGGGGGTAAGTAGCACCACATAGCAAGTATGGCTTGGCTGGGTATGCTACTCTACCAGTGCTACCCAGTAACTATAACCAAGTGTGGTTCAAGAAAGGTATCTGTCGCCACCCAAGGTTAGCCCTTGCCTCCCAAGAAGGTGAAAAAGGAAGGAAGAGAGTGTAGAGGAAAGGAAAAAAGGAGGTGGAAGGAAAAGTGAAAGAAGGAAGAACAGGGTAGAAGAGGCGACTGACTAAATCATCCTGGTCGGGCCAAGCCAGGACACCCGTCTACGAGAAGCAGGGACCGAAGCAGTGTATTGCCTTGCCCGGGGGGTCCCGAAGGGTCCAAACGTACCCCGGCCTCAGCTCAACCCAAGGATCCCCTTTTCCTAGGACACGGGTACACCATGCACAGCCAGACGTGGGTGGGCGAACCCACTTGGCTCCGGGTTCCTAGTGACGCCACTCACCAAGCACCTACTATAAAGTAGGTGCCCCCTGCGGGCAGGTATGGTGGCCCACGAGGCTGGGGTCTGTGGTGACGCTACTCACCAAGCACCTAGCACCTCAGGTGCAGGCACCCCCTGCGGGGCTTGGGGTCCGTGGAGACGCCACTCTCCAAACACCTGCTTGCACAGGTGCCCCCTGCGGGGCCAACGTTTGGTCTACGGACCGGTAGACCAAACAATGGCCCGGCAAGCAGACGACAAGCAGAAACGTTTGAAAGAGCAAACAACAGTTTGAACTATAGAGTGGTCGTTTGAATTTGAAGACGTACTGAACATAGTCCGCAGGTGGTCCGTAAAACTTGACTGTTTTCCCGCGTTCATGTTGGAACAAATTCAACCCAAAGTGCTTCTCGCCCAAGCAATCGTGGTCCAACGGCGTCTGGGTTTCCTTTTTCACGACCCATATCCACATTCTCGGACGAACCGAGCACATAAAAACTGACCTTCAAACCTTTCTCGACACTTTTGGTACAGCCCCAGTCACGGCGTTCTGGCAAGGCAGGCTTTTGTCTGGTTGCTTTTAAAACGACACAGGAATGCACGTCCCACATGGTGACTTCTGCCCACAGTCGCAGACCGGAAGTGCGCTTGACGCGCCACCACCGCGCCGTGACGTAACAGAGTTAAGTTTGTGTATATATAGCCAAATTGGGCTACATATTTTCTAATTGGCGTCGAAATTTCATGGTTGGCTATGTGGCTATTCTTGGGCTATTTCTAAAAATGCGGCAAACTTTTGCCGTATTTCAGTTTCAAAGTCAAACTTTAAGGTTCAACTAATTCATTTTCAAACTTCGAATCAGTTTTGAAAAAAATTGTTTCTTTTTTGGCTAATCAAAAGAAAACAGGGGAAGGAGAAAGGCTTCAAACTTCTACAAACTTCGGGGTTTTCACAATGCGCAGTGAAGCAATGCTTGCAGAGTTCAAGCGGTCTCCCCACAGTGCAGTGGAGAAAATTAAACAAATAGATTGCACTATTACCAAAGGCCCGGTAGGACCTACCACAAGGTAGGTCCTACGTAGGACAGACAGGACGGTGTATTAATGACCGGTTAAGGGAGCACAATCTTTCTCTAAATTCCACGGTGGGGGGTCACCTACCTCTGCATTGTCAAGCGTGTAAGTGTACACCTTCTTTACAAAAAACCTCGATAATTGGCAGATTCCACGAAAAACATACTAAAGAAATTTTTGAAGCTTTCAGTATACTCCGCCTAAACGAGCGTTGTGTCAGCCATCCTTCTGTGGCTTTAACTGACAAGGAAATTGCCTTTCTACAATCGTTTGAGTGTGGTTGATGGTGTGTGTCCTCCGCGTGCTCGGGTGCCCCTGTGCGAGTGTGGCCTCGCTCGAGCTGATACCGCGGGCTGTTCTTTTTTTCCTCGGCTCGAGCTGATACCGCGGGCTGTTCTTTTTTCTTCTTCAATACATCGAGTTGTGAGTTTGCACTTGTCTCTTCTCTTCCCTCTTTACTGTTCCTTTCTGTTTGTGCACAATTTTAACCATGTTCAATCATTACCAACTCGCCCAACTAACCACTTTACTAGTTGCTTATAGCTTTGATTTCTTCACACAACCACTTTCATACTAGATCGAATTTTTCAATAACCAAAAACCAAGCACAAGATCGTTACTATGTCAATCAATTTACTCGGGAATTATCAGAGTCCAAATCTCGAAAGATTTTTTGATATGGTAGTTCTTGCTTTCTTGGAAATTTTTATAGCAGAGTTATATAAGAAAATACATGTGTCTTCAAGGTATGCAAGAAAAAACAAGACAAAATGTAATTATGCGTCCAGTGCTCAAGGCATAGGAACGGGAGCTCACAGCCACGGGCACTTGCAAGCCACATATCCCAGAGAGGCGCGGGCCACATGTCTGAAACCCCTAATATAGACACCTCTTTGGAGAATCAAATAGCTTTTGGTGTACTTAGGGCAGTAATTATAAAATGTTTCTTCAGACAATATCACTTTTGCACATCCTGCGCTGCACAAGGTATACAGGCCCTGCACACTTTGCTTGGAAGCATCCTCCTCCTGTTTAAACACATCTGCAACCTCATTCTCGGTCCCTCTATTTGCGATATCCTTCTTGTGTGGTCACAACCAAAACTGCCTCATTCAGAGGTCATCCGTGATCCTGAAGGTGGTAGGGCGGTACCCGTTTCGTTAACTTGCTCTGCAGCCAGAAAATCTGCAGCCAGCTTTCCACAATGTCAGGATGCCATAAAAATACCAACCTTGTTACCTGTTGTCTTCTCTGACAGCACTTCAAGCAACTGCCAGAATTTCGACAAGTGACGAAACGGGCCACTTAATCCTTTGACATATTTTATCGCCATGTTGGAACTACTTTCAATGTGTGGAAGGTATAATCACATTAAACTACTCAGTCATAGCAGCATTGCAGGCGTCTTAAAATGAAATAGATGCCATATACTTGGCTGATTATAGTCAAGGAGGCCAGACTGAGTTTTGAAGCAAGTCTATATGTTGTCTACACAAAACAAGCATTGGTATCTGTCCCTAAAATTCGGCACTCTTGGTTTGGCTTACACAAATTCATAAAATTATTGACTGACTGAACGGTAAGTTCCCTATATCTGGCTTTGCTTGTCCTTATTCCCAGGCCATATATGTTGACGTCGGAATGAGTGGAAGGGCACACAACTCTACCACGTTCAAGAAGAGCACATTCTACAAAAGGCAAATTGTCTGAACCTTCCTACTCCTGAACCTGTCAGGTGATCTGTTTAATTCTTATGTAATACTCCTTTAGCAGTTAACCTTCCACTTTGTAAATCGGAATAATTCACTACTATACATTTTTCAGGTGTGCAATGCGTCCAGCCTTTTATTTTCGTGGCTGATGCTGATTCCCAATCGGCGAAAACCTGATGCCCTGGGCAGGCGAAACAACCAGAGAGGGTTGTTTCGCCTGCCCAGGGCATCAAGTTTTCGCCGATTGTGTGGTTGTTTCGACTGCCCGGTTTTCGCCAATTGTGTGGTTGTTTCGCCTGCCCAGGGCATCAGGTTTTCACAACTAAGGCACCGTGTAAAAACGGGAATATCAAGCTTGTCTGTAGGTTACAGCAAGAATGCTTTAGTTTATTCATAATGGTATCAACACTGAAATTAGTATAATTTGTATGCAGGCACTCCAGGGCACGTCGAGTGTCAGAAAAGTTCTTTGGGGTGCTTGGCCGAAGATTCCTGATTCTCCTCAAACCCATCCAGGCTCTCCCTGAAGATGCAATCACACTGGTCCTGGCCTGTTGTGGGCTCCACAACATGCTTCGAGAGAAAGATGTTGACACCGACATAAAGCGCCGGATGTGGGTGCTTTCTCACCCAGGCCAAACCACGGTGTCCACCCTTCAGTCAGACCCAACAATGTCAGAAAGGCATTTTGTAGGCATTTTAATCAGGAGGGAGCTTTGGATTGGCAACTAGACTACATCAATGAGCTCTAAAGCCAGGCCCTAGCAGGGCATGCACGAGCGTGTTCATATACTATCGTGTCTAATTGAAATGCGAACTGCGGAATAGGCGTCTTTCGATGCATGCTGTGTTACCTGGTGAGCTTGTGGAAACTCATAAAAATGTGCAGTAAACCCCCATCTCTACTGCACTTGTTTACAAGTTCCCAGAAGCCCTTCATGTTGCACAGCATTCATTGAAAATCACATGCTTCCCTCTTCGCATTTCGTTAGATTGGGCCAGTATACTGTGCCCCTGTTTGCCCTCGAGCCTTTGTTTTCATTGTTCCTTCCATCGGTCAAGGTTCGCTGTGGTCAGGAAACGAAAAAATACATGTAAAGCAAGTTATAGTTACTTCAATAAGTTGTGCAACTTTTCTGCAGGGCATAGGTCCGGCCAATCTTTGCTATTTATATATAGGGAGGCACAAGCGGATCCGACACTGATAAATATGTCGCAAACAACCGGCGCCTGCACATGGAAAGTGCAAACTTTCCTCGAACATGTACTGAGCAGGTCAACTTTACCATGTGAAATTTCAAGGCATTGTTCTTTCCCTGTAAAAATTGAGAGCAACAAACCTGCCAAAGCGTTGTCTGTTTGTTGCTTCTATCCGGAGATGGCACCAAAAGTTAATAGCATTGAAAACTCGTTCGTCTTTGTACGCACCCGACGTCGCCTTTGGCAAGCTTGTTGATTTCATTTTTTACAAGGCGAAAACTGTATGCCTTGAAATTTCACACGATAAGACTGATGTGCTCAGTGCATTCTGTAAAAGTTTGGGCTTTCTAGGTGCAGGCGCTGATTTTTGCAAGCGTATATTACAGGTCGGGTCTGCTTGTGCCACCCTATATATTGTACTTTCGATTTAAACAAACTATGCCGAATGCATGTTCTGAAAATTTGTTTTAACTAAGAAAGGTCACTATTTTAGAGTATGACATGTATGAGGGGAGGAGGGGGGAGAAAGAGAGAGAGAGAGAGTGTGTCATTGTGCGAGTTTGGTGCTCGGTTTTGTACACTCATGTCTCATTATTATGGATATCCCCTTATGATTAATTATGTGCATTCTTGTCTCATTATTGTGGATAACACACATGAACTGTCATTAGCTGTACATTGAAGGTGGCTTTGATTTATTTAATTGTATGTGAAGTCTTTCACATTCAATCCATCACATCTATATATATTTGAATGTTGGCCAATGAGCATACTCTAAACGAGAGTGTATATGAGCACCTTGTGCATGTTATTCAAGGAAATATTTCAATCATAAATAACTGTGGAATAAAGACGGAACTACAAAACATTATATTTGACTTATTAATACAAGTGAAACGAAATGATGTCATTTGAGAACCGAGGAAATGAAAAAACGAAGAGTATTCAGGTGAAAACCTTGTTTAGAGTAAACAACTCTTAGAGGGCCCCCCAAAAAAAAGATTTCTTTTTTAACAGTCTGGTTGGGACAAGCTTGTCAAAAAAATGAATTTGAAGCGAAAGAAAACATTTTTTTAGAGCAATATGACGGCACGAGATGCAATATAGTTGGCAGTCACCTCCTTTCCACTTGTTTTCCTCAGCATTTCAAGCTTAGTGGAGGAGAGGTGGATCGGCTTCGCCTTCACGACCAAGATGGTCCTTCCGGAATGACCCGTGATGTCATGGACTTCGCGCGCAGAATTTAAAATAAATCTCTTGCCAACAGTATTGCTCTAAAAAATTCTTTTTCGCATAAAATTTATTTTTTGACACGCGTGTCCTAATTAGATTGTTTAAAAACACATATTTTTCTTTTCAGGGACCTTTAAAGGGGCACTGAAGTGCTTTTTGAGATCCTTGTTTTATTATCATAACTCTATCTGCAAGCTCTAAGCCTCTTAAAAATCCGAACTTACATTTATGTGCGGCCGATTTGTATAATAAAAAACTGATTGAACATCCTGACACTTACCATTGGTGCAAAACGACAGATGGCACTACCAAACTTTGCTGAATATGGCCGAACGACGGACGGCGCTTGTCAGCCACAAGCAAGTGGTGGGTTCTCGCGTGGACGAGCAGCCGACTAGACCCACTCGTCCAAGCGGGACCCCACCGCTTGTGAGTGGCTTACAAGCGCTGTCCGTCGTACAACCATGTTCAACAAGGTTCGGTAGCGCCATCTGTCGTTCTGCGCCAATGGTGTAAGTGTCAGGATCTATCACTTTTTTATTATGCAAATCCGCCACACCAAATGTAATTTCGGGTTTTTTGCGATGCTTAGAGCTCATAAATTGGGTATGACCATAAAATAAGGATCTCAAAAAGCACTTTAGTGACACTTTAAAGAAACTAAAAGATGCCTGGTCAGGGTACATGAGTCATAATTAAAACAAGTGAAACAAGACCACGTCATTTAAGTGAACACTCATGATAAACAGCTCTTGAATAAACATAGGGTGCAATCAGTACCTGACCTCACTAAAATTTGGAGTAAAAATTGTTGCCTGCATACAGTGATCTTCGATTTTTATGAAAGGTGTATTGTAGTGGCATATTTTACCTTGCAAAATTTGGATGCAGAGCTCGCTTCCTTTGAAACGTGAGACCAACACATATGTGACTTAAAGAGATACTACAACAAAATTTCGGCACTTATTTTTTGGTCTATACGTGTTCAAAGGAGCAGTATCACATCGGACACACCAATGTCTTGTTCAAAAAGACAACGGAATTTTAAAACAAACTGAACAATTAGCAAAGAGCATCTGGTGGATGTTGCTAAAGCCTCGTTTGGAATGCCCGTCTAGGAACCTTAACAGGTAGTGACGATAACTGTCTCGCCAAGTACTATACGTGCTTTGAACCTGACGTCATCCCGACAGCTCTACGGCCAGCGCAAAAGAGGGGAGGGAGGAACTCCTGACTCAACGGGACTCTCTTTTGTGTGTCCCAGACGTCGCTATTCTCCCTCTACAAGATTATAGAAGATTAACACGTCACTCAAAATTCACATAAAAGCAGATTTGAGGTTAGTTCTGGTGGTCCGATTGCTAACATGCTTCGACCGCTTCAGTGGCTGGAACGGCTAAGGGCATCCTGATGACGTCAGCCTCGCCGCAGCTTTTCTCATCCAGAGACAGATTACGTCACGACTGCACCGGATGTGACGTTTCTCCGCTGGCTGTTCTCCGAGCGCTTGCCAAAGTGGGCCATTTATAACGATTAATACAGCCATCAGGCTAACAATAGGAATGTGCAATTATCATTTACGGATGTTGTGAATCATATTCAGCCTATTTCTGAACAGACGGGTATATTTCAAATTTCGTTGTAGTATCCCTTTAATGGTGGACACCAGTGCGGACTGCCAAGCTAACCGATAGATGCAGTAAGAAGGCGATGCACGGTCGAAAGCTGACGGTGCCATCTTCTGCAAACTGCACCCCGGTGGCATAGCCAGAGAGGAGGCTGATGGGGTTACAGCACCCCCCCCCCCCCCCCTGCACCTCGGTGGCATAGCCGGAGAGGAGGCTTATGGGGTTACAGCACGCCCCGCCCCCCCCCCCCCCCCCCCCTAAAGAAAGCCGACCCCATAAGCTTCGTTCGATTTACCTGCACTTCCTGTACCGGTGCACAAGTGTAGGGCGGTGCACTCCTGGTTGTAACTCAATAAACATACGGAAAGTGCAATGCCCTCCACTTTTATGCACCGGTGCGGGAGGTGCAGGTAAATTGACCAAAGCTAGAATATACACATGTATTCTGAGCCCCCTCCACGCCTCAAGTCATGAACATGCCAACTTCCTTAGCTCGCCCCCCCACACACACAAAAAAAAAATTCTGCCTATGCCAGTGCAGCACCTACCAAGATGTGGCACCGCAAGCACGACATTTGGTTAATTTTATCATTTGTGTCAACTATCGACCATGTCAAGGTGCTGCTGTCGTTTTTTACAGAAATGGAGCTTTGCCCCGAAATTGTATCAAAGCAAAAATACACCGTTAATGAAAACTTTAAATTGCTGCGGGCAGGCGACCATCATTCCAGCAGATTTTAGAGCAAACCCCTGTATAACACCCTATTTAAAATCGAAATTAAAAAGAGAGCTAGAAATTACGCATTTTGTTCTTGGGTGTTCTCAATTAAAGTAGAGTATGTTTAATGTGAAATATAACTTTCACGATCATCGCCTTGATGAGGTCCTTTCTATATTCATCGAGGCTGACAATCGCAGCCACAACTGCATCGCTGAACGATTGGTCACCATCATCCTGTGCGCTGCTGGATAACACCTTCAGTGCCTTCTCGAAGACTTGCTCCCTAATGGGCTGGGTCGGGGTGTTCTATTTTCGTTTGCATGCCAGCCGTCGCACCTCGGGTGGCGTGCTGTGACGCCGACGTTGTTTTCCCAATAGCACCACACAAGGCGATGATGAGGACTCTGACTGATCAAAATAATAGAATGAATTATTTGACATCATGTCCTACAATATAGAGTAGCTCAGTTCAATAGCAGATTTAACCTGTGGATGGAGTAAAACTGAAGCTCAGGTAACTACCGTAAAATACCGGACGAGCGCCCACTCAAATTTTGGAGATAATTACAAAAAAATGGGGGATGGGCTCTCCGGTCATCAATTTTACATATAAATCTACTGTGTGTATTTTCTCAGATCCTACAAATTTGGGAATGGGCGCTTAGTGTGGTGTGGGCAGATGCACGGTATTCTACGGTAGTGTGTTTCTAGACAATAGACCTTTCTGCAAAAACCCACAAGGCCTTTCATCAATTCCACCTTGCACTTTTTGGAGCGAGAAATCGTGGGGCAACACTGTGTACGTCCTGGAAGTGGCTTAATTCCTTCAGTTTAATGGCATTAAACTATAGAAGAGTAAACTGGTAAGTTACGGTTAGAATAACTGTCAAAAGAAAAAACAAAAACCTGCAAAGGACACATAGAGGCTAGCCCACCAGCCTCCGAGCAGGTGCTTCATAGTGGCGCCTCCACACGAGCATGGTTCACCGCGTCCCCAAGAGTCGGCTTTGTCTCTTTGCGGTGAAGGCGGTTGCGTCGGAAGAAATAAAGAAGCATAGTGGAAGACAAAACGAGTTCTTGTTTTTTTTTAGACGCTCTCGCCCCATCTTCGCCCATGCCGATCATCTCAAACACCCCCACCTCCTCTGCGCCTCTGCAAAGCGACACAAACGACTAGCGGTTTGCGTTCAGTGTCAGACGAAGGAACGAGAATACATTTCTTTTAGACGTGCCGCTGCGAAGCACCTGCTGGGAGGCTAGTCTTCAGGCTTCCTTTGCATAAAATGAGCAGCGGTGCCCGAGTCTATGCTTCTTGCGGCCGCCTTTCCTCTCCCAGGGGTCGCAAGCCAGTAGTTTGTTTGCCGCGGTCTTTTCTCTTTGTTCTTAAATGACTCAAAAAGCAAAACGAACATATTTCAAGGCAACTTTGCACTGTTTTTGTTTATTCCTTTCTTCGATATTTTTTTTTATATAACGGTTTTTCCCAGTCTTGTAATGGCCAGTCTTTTCAGGTTGGATCGTCTGTATCTTGCGTCCTTGTCAACTATGGAAGAAAAAGCGTGCGCTTAAGAGAGAAAGAGAGAGGGGAGAGTGGAAATGAAATGCAACCATGAATGGTAGCGGGCGGCCGTGACTCTAGTCGGAATCGCAAGACAGTGCGTTGCCTTGTTCCGGGTGGAAGAGGGGGCACCATTTCAGCGAGTCCTTTTCCCGTTAAGGGGGGACACGGCCTCGAAATTTCAATTTTTTCCGAAAAAATTCATTTTTCAAGAAGTTAATATTTCGGTTTACTAACTTCCGACGCATAGTTTCAGAAAGTTTTATTTATAAATATGCAGTATTTATTTAACTAAAAATTATTTTCGGCGCGCCGGCGGCCGCACGCGATGTCCCGCCGAGCGAGCAAACGGCGAGGATCGGCGTTTTCAAACTAGGACTACTCCGCGCCCGTTCGGCGTAGCTGGGACATTTTAGCCTCGTTGGAAGCACCGTTTCTTCTAGTTTTTGCCGCGAGAAGCTTCCTACGTTAGAGGGTATCTTCGTCCCAGGAGAGCCCCGCGCATCAAAGCAGAAAAAAAGAGGCAAATGCGATACGAGCGATCCCATTGGTTGAAAACCGAAACCGCGCTCACGATTGGCCGTGCTTGGTGATGTCATGCCTTGTTTACGGCAATCGCGCGCTTTCGTCAGAGACTTTCGCTCCTGATCGCATCGCTACATCGCAGCTCTTAGATTCGTTTTTCTCTTTCTTCTTGGTAGTTCTGCCGAGGAATGCCTGCCATCAAAGCTAGCATTCGTTGTAGCTTTGGCCGACGTTCTCGGTCTCGAAAAAAGAGAGGTTGGTCGGGAGGACGCCCCGCAAGAGGCGCCGTACCGTCGTCGCTGCCGCCGTCGCCATCACCACCTTCATCGCCGGCGTCGCGAGCTTCCAGTTCCCAGCTGACATCGGAGCCTGTTGCATCAACATCAAATGCCGAGGACCATCCAGCCTTCACTGAATCGGATATCCTGACAGCGTTTGAGCGGAAGCTTGGTCTTCTTGAGTGCAATGTGGACGACGTAGAAACAGCGGACACTCCTGTTGAAGGGCCTCCGGATGGCTATCGCCTTCTCAATGTGTCGGCCGTGCAAGCGCTAATCGCCGCTTTGGACTGCCCCAAGTGCCATGGAGGAGAACTCAGTTTGCGAGAATCGGGGACTGGTGCCGATCTGCAATTTGTTGTTGGATGCGCGTCTTGCGGAGACATCGTTGCCACACCGCACTCACCATCAATCGGCAAGTCTCGTCAAAGCGAACTAGCGATGCGTCTGGGCGTTGTTGGAAGAGACTGTGGAATTGGCTTTACGAAGCTCACGAATCTCTTCGGTGGCCTAAATGCTCCGCCTCCTATGCATTTGAAGTCTCATCAGAAGATTGCAGCTAAAGTGCACGATGCAGCGATGCTGGCGGCGAGCGAAGTAATGAAGGAAGCTGCAGAAGCTGTCAGAAAAGGACAACCGGCCGCGGATACCAGTGCCGAGAACGATCTTCTAGACATCTGCATAACCTTTGATGGCACATGGCATAAACGCGGACACACATCACAGTTTGGAGTTGGCGTTGCTATTGAGCTGGAGACTGGTTTTGTTATCGACTTTTCGGTGAAAAGCAAGTACTGCCATGGGTGCCAGATGGGCCCAAAGGAAGGAAGTGAAGGATTTGAAGAGTGGGCACAAAGTCATACAGAAACCTGCCACAAAAACTTCGAGGGATCTTCGAATGCGATGGAAGTGGCGGTGGCTGCAACCATCTTTAGCAGCTCCGTCGAACTGCATAATATGCAGTATGTCGCTGTCCTGTGTGACGGCGACAGCAAGGCTTTCACACACGTCGCTAGCCTTGAGCTTTATGACAAGCCTATCCAGAAAGAAGATTGCGTAAATCATGTAGCAAAGAGAATGTATGCAGGATTGGAAAAGCTGAAAAAGGCCAAAAAAGGACTCGGAGGAAAAGGAAAGCTCACCAATGTCGTCATGAAGAAGCTCACAAGTTACTACGCATGTGCCTTGAAGGACAACGCGCCTGACGTCAAGAAGATGCAGCGAGCTGTCATTGCCAGCCTTCTTCATACCTACTCCACAGACCAGGAGCCCCGACACCTAGCCTGTCCGGAAGGCGAAGAGTCATGGTGCCACCATAACCGCCACGAGGCTCTCAAAGCAGCAGGGAAGCCTACGGCAGCAAAACCACACCGTCCAGCCTTCTCTAAGGATGTTGCAAAGGGAACTTGTTCCGCTGTATAACCGGCTTGCAGAGCAGGACTTGCTCACTCGATGCTCACGCATGAAGACCCAAAATGCAAATGAGAGTTTTAACGCGCTCATTTGGAAGCGTTGTCCTAAAACAGAATTCGCCTCACTGCGCACCGTAGAGACTGCAGTCGCTCTAGCAGAGCTAGAGTTTAACCTTGGTCCAAGAGGCTTCGAAAGGGCACTCCTGCAGATGGAGATCAGCCCTGGAAGCCACCAGGAGAAGCACTCCTACAAGGCGACTCGGGGCAAGATCACGAAGGCAAAGGACCGGGCACTTCACTCATCAAAGCTTGCCCACAAGCGGCGCAAGCTTGAGGCTATAGTCCGGGAGCAGCACAGCCTCGAAGCCGAGGGTACCACTTATGCTCCAGGTGCATTCTAAGCCCCTGGGATCTACCGAAAATAAAGAAGCTTCAAGCTGAAACTTCAAATGCATTTATCTCAGTTTCACTTTTTGGTGGGTAATGTTGTGCGAGGAAATGTATCATTTCACATCCTGAATATGGAAAGGCATCATTAAGGGTATTCCCGGACTTAAATTTTCCGACGAACAAGTTAAGGTACCTATAGTCTGAAAAAAAAACTCAATCTTTCATAGTAAAAATTAAAAAAACTTTAAACACACACACACAAAAAAAGTTTTTTTTAAATTGTGTTTTTTTATTTTATGATTACATTTTTGGGAACTTATTTTTACCTTAAGTTGCAGTATGGGTATTGTACTGAACATTAAAGCACAGATTTCATGAATTGCTACTAAAATTTTTCTTTGATACATTACTTAGGAAGGGCCCTCTTTTCTGGAGCCCGAGAAATGTAATATGTTGCACAATTGCGCTACAATGCTGAAACTGTGTGCTATCTTTTCTCACAGTGTTCCATTTACCCTGCAAATTTCAATTGATTTGGATAAAGGGTTCAAAAGTTGAAACCCCCAGGCCATGTCCCCCCTTAAACAGAGGAACTTGTCGTGGGACCCTTAGGAAAAGAAGAGTCATTGGGTGATCATCGGTCATCGCATGAACTCTGCATGGTATCCTCAAGCCAACCAGGGAGAGAACACCTACGCGACTGTGAATGAACTGTGCACCCGCAACGCGACTCATCCTGCTTCCTCAGAATCGTTGATGCCAAAAGGTTAGTACTTTTGCTGGGTTTATATCGTTTTCAGAGACCCGCTATCGATCCGGGCGCGCGCTCAGAGCATGCTTCGAAGTGGAAGTGCAAGCTCCTGTAATAAATAGCGTTGCATATGAAAACAGTACCTACTAAAACCCTGTACTGTTGATAGCCAATTGTGGTCATTGCTGCCAATTAATCCTTGTAGTTACCGAGTGCGAGCTCATTTCATTCTTTTTATGAAATGTATGTCCATTATTTAGCCCTTGGGTCTGTCTCACTTAGACTATGAGTCCCAGCGACGGTGTGTGTGTGTGTGTGTGCCTCACATTTAGGGCCTCACATCGGACAGTGGGGGAAAGATGCCCCGGTCTCTCCCCCGCTGTCCGATCTAGTGTTCTTCGCATGTGAGTCTCCATCACCAGCCTGCTGAGTCCTGCCACGTTTCCTGCGATTCCGCGTTTTCTTCCGTTGGACATTGTTTCTGCGTTCTTGGCTGCTCTGTATCGTGCTTTCTTTGGCTGAGCGATCTAACTTGCGATTTTCACTAGCTTGGATATTGGGTGGTTGCTACTTGCATTGACATGGCTGGCGCCAACAATGTCGAGCAGGACGGACTCGTGGTCGAGCCAGCGGCTCCCGCAGTTGTCCAACAGGAACCCTTCCCTGCCGCCTTCCGAAAATGGGCGGAACATTTCAGGAACATGGTGACACCCATCCCCCAGGAGTCACCACCGGGGCTGTTGCATGGAGTTGCCGACCCCGCAACTAACAACGCAGAGATTTTCGGCAAGAGTGTTTTCAACTCGGGACTGGTGTCCAGAAACTTGGACATCTATCCGTTCGGAAAGGGCCGCAAAACGAACCTGTACGGCATAGAGCTCGCCTACGTCTTCCGCTCTGCCATTCTGTCCACTCACAACAAGCTCTCCGAGGGGGATCGGATCGCCCTGACAATCGGCGAGGTGTCGGCAACGGGGCTGCCAAACAACATGTTCTGCGACACAGCGACGGCACAAACCAAGTTCGTCATGGCTGTTAAGGTAGTGATGCAAACCCCTCGCATCTTCCAGAAATACTACCGGGCGACTGCAGACATGTGCGCCATGGCCATCAGAGGACCTCGTGCAGCCGCGGAAGTAGGAGAACCGACGCCAGAGGAGGCGCACCGATCGGTGCTACATGGACTGCAGCTCCCAGCAGAGTTCCCAAAGCCAGACCACGTCGGGACACCGGAGTCACACCCCTCACGGTAACGCTTGAGACAGCCATGAAGTGCTTTATGTGGTTTACCAAGGTGTCTCCAACCAGGGAGGCCAGGGCCATCGCAACCACAGTCCAGGTCAGCCTCTATGTGGCGGGTAGGAACCGATCTTCGTGAAGCCAGTTTCGTCCCACTTCTCGGTGTTACGTGAAACAAAAAACGAGAACACGGCATGACTCCTACCTTTACTTGACATGGATTATCTTTACGGCACCCTAGCAACGTGTCGATCACATGCCTAGCCTGCTTCGCCAGTTTTTGAAGATTTGCAAGATTCCTAATGCTATAGTTGCTTGATTTTGTTTGATTTGATTAGACACAAAAAGGCGCGTGCACTTTCTGAGGATTTCCGTTTCCCTTCATACCAAAAACACACAAGAACACTGCCAAAGCTCCAGCATGCAGTTTTACTACTAATGTTCAGCGCTGCGGGACACCAAATATTTGACAACAGCATTCCTTCGTTTGCAGGCCTGTAAGGATCAAGTCAAACATGAAGAGAACAAATTTGCAAACAATAGACCCTTTCCGAAATTCAGTCTGGCCACTTCAATAGCTATCATCACCGTCATCTTAACGGTGCTCAAAAGTGCGGCTGGCCACATTGTACGACGGAGACGCCGCCGACGCCGCCATGAGCATGTACGGCATCGCGAGTACGAGCTCTGCTGCTGCTGGCAGTCTAACAGTCTCGTGGACCAGACGTTTGTCGCCCATTTCAGACTTCTTAACAAATGAAAAAATTGACCGAGTATTATGCCGCACGCAAGGCGAGTGACAGAAACCGACGGCGCAGTTACAAGTTTTTAACGGAAAGCTACCTGGAGCCAAGCTCGCTGGAAACAGCAACATTGCCTCGGGGGTAAGTTCAACATTTGCGTATTTTTCGACAGCATGTAAACTGAGATTTATTTTTATTGAACGCAGAATGGACACACTGGTCGTTGTGCGGGGAAAGTGCTTCAGAAGCCAGAAGAAAACCGGCAAACCATACTCCGTGACGGGCTCGATTGCGGCGGACGGCACCGTCGAGGCCAGCAGTTGCGAGTGCGCGGCCAAAGAGAGCTTGTGTAACCACGCTTTCGCACTGCTGAGGCTGGTTGTGCTCCTGAAAGGGCAGGGCTATGAGGAGCCTCCCCCCGAAGTAAGCTGCACAGAGCTTCCTCAGCAGTTGCGACGTCCTCGTGGCCCCCAGATCGCAGCCACCAGCGTCGACGTTGACTGGAGGAGCGTACGGGAAGGCGGGCGCTCGACACCGATCGGCTCGAGGCTGTACGACGCACGGAAGCATCCGAGGGACGCCGACGAAATGCAGCAGGCGGCGCAGGACCTGGGCAACAACCTCTGCGCGCTCGGGGCCACACCTTTCGCCAAGCACCTGAGATGTGTACAGGTGTTGGGCACCGACTCTACCTTTGGCAGAGTCCCCGTGGGCAGCCCGCTCTCGTACCAGTACCCGTTGTCACCTCACGAGTTTGTGACCTATGTGAGCCCCAACATTGACCTGCACGCGAGGGACGCCTCGGCATCCAAGTCCCCCACAGTGCCACAACACTTCCACTCTTCAAGCATCTTCGACCCATCCACGAGAGGCCTGGCTGATGCCCAGTTGAGAATTCTTCAGGTATGATCATCATGTCAAACATGTTCTTTATATTTATATATATATAGCTAATACAGGGTCGACTTGGTGTGTGGGAGAAGATTTATTTCCCTTGGCTATCTAGGATTCCAAAATGCTCTTCATTGGTCTGGCACGTAACCACCTCCCCCCTTTTACTACCTAGGAGCTTTCCTTGACACTGGAGCTGGCATCTCGGCTCGAAAAGAACAGTCGCCAGCAGTCGAAAAGTGCAGTCTGGAAGGCTGCCCGCAGAAACCGGCTGACGGCATCCGCATTTGGGAACGTAAAGACGCGGCAAGCCTGGACAACCGACGGGCTGCGCAACTTGACGTCGGACAAGGACCTTTCTAAGGTCCGGGCAATCAAGTGAGTGGCAAACATAGGGGTGTGATGTTTCTTTCACTCACAGAGCTACTGTTATGCAGCAAACACCTGCTTTAGTCAGTAACTTGTGCTGTGAAAGGTAAACTGAGAGCCACTGCTGTGAGAGATAAAGTGAGGGTCACCTTACATAGAATATGGAATACAGTGTTTCGTGTGCATCTTTTCTCATCAGTGCCAAGATGGGGAGCTTAAAGGAATGGATAAAGGACACAGGCATGAGAACGCAATGTTGCCTTGGCTGTCCTGCTTCCTTTGTCTTTCCGTTATTGTGTCTCAGTGAGGCAGAGACCTTTATGTACAATTAGTGCTATGCTTTCTTTCAGAAACAGCTGGTACAACAGCCTATAAACATGCTCCAATATATTCCTAAACCTTTTTTGTTTGCTGACTGCTATCTTGTCGACTATTCTTATTATTAGCATGTTCCCTCAACATCTTCAGTATGGAAAACCTCCCATATTTTGCTATAGCAATAAAAGAAAAAGCTTTTGAGAAACTACATGAAACAAATGGCAAAGCTTGCTCAGTTTTTAAGATTCGAACAGGTATCGCTTGTACATTTCGACAGAAAGTTACGGGGGTTACTGCAATATTGTCTTCGAACAGCAGCGTCTCTTATACTCCGTTTACCCTTAAGCCGAGACTAGAAGCTCCGTTTTCAGTGCGAGCTTGTTGCCCTTCCTAACACAGCGTGACGAAAAGTTTCCAGGCCAGAGACATCTAAAGACTGTGTCATTCACTACATAGATTGGCCTGTGACTCCAAGCATTTGGTCGCCTTCATTTGTTCAACAAATCAAGTCTCACTTGGGCAGTGATTGGTTATAAATCATTGCGACCCAGCAACGCAAAAATGTGCTTCAACAGTGCTTGCACTTTCCATGCTCATAGACTCTTAGGTTCTTTTGCTTGCACAGCCATACAAAAAACGAGCGCCTTTTTGCCCACAATGTGTGAAGAAGTGAAAGCGATAGCTGTTTTCAAACATCTGTGGCCAAGTTTTGTAGAGCAGCCAAAACATGGCCACACGCCAGATTGCTCCAAGGTCGCATATCTCTCTCCTGTCACCGTACCGTGTGCTAGATCCCTCCCACAACATGAGGAGAGACGAGACAGCTTTTTGCTATCTCCGTTACGACATATGACTGCGTCGAAATCCCTGCGAAGTGCCCCCCGTAAGGGTATTGATTCAACACTTCTCAGCATGCCTCTCAGGTGTTCATTGCCCATAGCAGTTAGGCGACCACATGCTGTCTAAATACTTGCACCACGATCCCCTCCGTACATGACCATATCACCCAGTCTATCGCTGTGACCCATGGCAGTTAATTCGTGATCCAAATCCACATATGCAGATTTTCACATTCCACGATGCTGCTAATTTTGATGATAGCGTTCCAGTTGTCATAAATATCTAGGAAAAATTATGATTGCTTTTTTGTGCTGTGTCACATCTGGCATGTTCTACAGTGGCTCGTATCTAACTTTGCTTACTCGATCAATGCTTCCTATTCAAAAGTAATCCTTTTATTTGCTGCAAAATATTTTCATATGTAGGGGTGTATATTAATACCTCGTCACTTTTACTATGCAGGCATGGCATCACCCATGAGCCAGATGCAGTGAAAGAATATGGGAAGGTGCTGCGTCGCCTCGGTCACGACATTCAGGTTTCGTGCTGCGGCCTCTTCGTGGACCCTGCATCGCCATGGCTAGGGGCCTCGCCAGACAGGGTCGTGTTTGATCCGACTGAAGCCGTCCCTCATGGGGTAGTGGAGGTGAAATGCCCCTACACCATGTGGCTTGCCCCCTCCCCAGATGTAAAAGGTTTCTACATGGTAAAGGACTCTTGTGGGGTTTACAGGCTGAACCGTGAACATAACTATTATTTCCAACTTCTGGGACAAATGGCTCTGTCTGGCTTAAGCTGGGGAGACTTTGTAGTGTACACCAAGCATTTTTTGATTGTGGAAAGGATCCCATTTTGTCGGTCTGATTGGGTTATATGCAAGAAGGTCTTAGATAAGTTTTATTTTGAAACTTTGCTGCCTTACTTAGTGCAGGAGTAAAACCAGTACAAGCGTGTCTACTTGAGCTTGAATATGATTCCTGTCATCGTATCTGCTGTAGATGAGCCATTTAGCCAGTGCGGTACAACCACTAGCCTGGGGTCTTTAACATGCACCACGCAGTAGTGATATACGACCGCATGCCAGTATGATGCTCATTTAGATGGAAATGGGCAGGGGTGGGGATTTAACCCAGCGCATACCAGCTCTGAGCACATGGAGCGAAAACTCGTGCTGCAGCTAGTTTTTTCCAACAGCTAGTTTTCTTGAGCGGACGTTAAATATTCATATTTATCTGAGAACTCTTGAGCACTTTACCTCACTTCAGAAGTCCTGCTAACTGTACCAATGCATGGCCTTAAAAAAATTGTGCACAGGATTTTGACCAAACCAAGCTTGAGCATAACCATTTATGATCCTATGCTTTTAATAGCAGGGCACACTACTTGTTACATGGAGTACACGGGGGAGGGAGGGAGGGGATCGGTGGTCGAGTGGTCTAGCGCACACTAGGGATCCTGGGTTCAATCCCTACCCCTGTTTCGATCTGGATGAGCATTGTATCGGTATGCGGTCGTGTATCACTACTGCGTGGTGCACGTCAAAGACCCCAGGTTAGCGGTTGTACCGCGCTGGTTACATTGTTCATCTACAGCAGAGACAAGTCGCCCGTTGAGGCAGACGAAGTTCAGGCTGTATAAACATATGAACACACCTTTTCTTTTTCTTCTGTACACTGGCACAGCTTGAGGGTCCCCAGAAAAATATTTAAAAAATGAACACCTATTCATATAGACTATGGCACACCCCGTCACGTGGTAGCAGTAACAAAAAATATCTGGGCAGAATGACTGTTTTTGATGCCAGAATGCCAGCAGTGAGAATCAAGCTCAACATCTACTGCTCTCTTCTTCAGTACCTGCATTTACAAGATACTTCCGAGCGGCTGCTCAACATAGCGGCCTAAGACTATTTTTTCATCCTCTGTATGTTGTGTTAGGATAAGTCCTGTACACACTGTTTTCTCTTTTTAATGCTTGGTTTTTATTCCAAGCATTTTTGTGTAGATGAGAGTTACTGTATGACACTTTGAGATGTATAGTATGACACTTGTGAGTGCTGTCCTCTTATGCATTGCCAGTCATTACTTTTTGGTATTTCACAAGAGCCTTATATTTGCTAGTTAGCTTGTTTTTGTTGTTTTGTCTTTGCTGAAAAAAAGTACTCCCCCCCCGACTTTATGTTGCCCTCCCTGCCCTATGTTGTAACATTGCACTTACGCACGACAGGAAGTTCCCAGGACATGCATGGAACTTGATGTCTTTCTTTTATTTATCAAATGTCTGAAGAGTAGGAATTGCACATTTACTGTGGCATGGGCGCAAGCTTGGTGTTTTACGGTATTTGTCAGAGCCCAGAATGCCGCCCCCAAATTGGTGTCGTTCCAAAAATGGAATCCGTGTAGGTACACTATGCATGACATTTGATGTGCTTGAACACTTGCACCAATAGATTATTTCCTGAATCCTTCAAGTGTCCTTGTGCATGCTTAATGAATCATGAGAATATAGTTGCATCTATGGGCTGCTGTCCTGTCCGATCAGACATTTCCTCAAACTTTGACCTTTAGCATGAATGGGACTTTATTTTTCTCCTTGTTCCTGCGTTTTATTTTTTGTTTGTTTTGTTCTGCACGTGTTATTTTCTCTTGCGACCGGAGAGGAGAGCAACCTGAGGATGGACTATGGCAATCACGCTTCGCTATAATAGGCGGGCCATAGTTTTCCGGTTTTCCCACACGACAGGTGTACTCAATGACACCCCACCCTCTAGAAGCTGTTCACTACGGCCCGCACGCGCAATGTTTGCAAGTGCATTTGCTATGTTGGCACCGGCAGGACTAAAAAACCATTAGCAGCTTTTTATAGTCAAGTGTGATTGCCATCATACCTACGTTTTTATGATCCTTCGAGCGTGCACAAATGCACCCTGGGGAATTAGCACTATTGTATTTCTGGGCCCAGTTTTTAAATTGCAATGACTGGCTCTCCATATGCTTCGTGGAAAAGTAGGCACGTTGGGCTTTTTCATGTACAGTGACCTATGTTTTGGAAACATTCAATCTTTTGTTACATAATTATTTTTTTTTCACATAGCAACAGATTATTCAATTGCTTGTGGATATGTAGGCATGTGGATCTTTTTCATATCCCAAAAATATGCCATCTCTCCAGCCATTAAAGAAGGGTTTCCATAAATAAAGTGATAACATGTAATGAGCCTGCCTTGTGCCTTGATGAAATGATTTGTACATGTTTTATAACAGTTTTATTTAGTTCTAACAGTGGAGTCATCTCTGAGTGACCAAATGATCACTTGAATTAGCTATAATCAGTGACAGGTCAAGAAAGCAGAAGACCCGAGCCGTTTGATAACACTTGAACATCTCGAGAACCAAATCATGATGGAAGGCTACGAGTACTTGCTTGAGGCAGAGCTTCTACTGCATTCTGAACTTGTCACCGACTTAGAGTAGCTTGTCTACACATGACAAAATGTAAGTAATACTCGTGTTCCAGTTTTGGCACCTTTTATGCAGTTCACCAAATTCCCACCATTGCAGAAAGTGGTATAAATACTGACACTTATTCTAAACTTTGTGGAATAAAACATGGTTTGATCTCCTGGAAACTACTAGCTTTATAAAAAATATGTAGAAGACAAGTTTTGCATACATGTACTTCGCAAACATACATGAGAAGTGATGCAACCACAATAAAAATAATGAAACCAGCCAGGTGTAACAGGAGCAGTGGTATGTTTTGCTTCCCATGCAGGAGGCATCTTTAGTACAGACATCTCAATATACAAAACTATATAGACAACATTTATGCGGATGAAGTGGGTAAATACATGCATGTTTGCCTCGTTATTATGAACATCTCGCACTATGGGTGCTTCTTTGGGGGAAAGTTGTTCATAATAACGAGACATCACCGTAATGCACAACATAATGAGCTTATCATGTTGTATTACACCTGAGACTGCGGACAGAGGTTCTGCATAATGAGCGAAATGACATTAAGAGGGTCGTTAAAGAAACAATAAGAATAAGTTCTACTGGAAACTGCATAAGCCAAGCGTCAATGCAACTTGGAAGCAACTCCAAAAAGTTTCTCAGACTTTGAACGAACGCATTCGGTTCACGAGGAAAGGGGGAAGAGACAATTATATGTTTTTTTTTGTTTGTTTTTTTTTGCATAGAGGCCACCTGTGTGTGTGTTTAGAGGTCACTTGTCTGTGTGTTTTTTTGGGTGTGTGCGCTTTGACGCGACTGTTAGGAATTTTCGGGACATATCTCTCTCAAGGTCACTGCGATGTTCCGCAGGGTCCCTTTGTTAAGTCCTTGTCTCAAGTGGGGCTGTTTTGTATCTTTTGTGCGTGTCCCATCCGGTTCGAAATGTCTGCAACAAAGGAGTTTATCTGTAGAGTGTGGATGGGAAAGAGTTCCGTGGGTACTTAAAGGCTGTTCGAGAAATAAACCAGTTAGCTGAGTTTGAGACGTTCTCTGTGTCTGTTCCTTCTACTGAAAGTTCTTCCGTTTTCATCCACCGCAGTCTCAGGTGTAATACAACATGATTAGCTACCACCAGCTCGCCTGCACTCTCACCGTCTTTTCAATAATGAGCTTGCTGCTCCATCTATTGCTGATTATGCCTTCCACATGAGGAGCGAAACATTTATTACACTGCTTCACCTACTCTGTCTCGGATTAATAATTTTTTACCTTAAATAGACTCATCGGTGCAGCTTTTGATGAGGGGACTCTGGAAATTACTGAGAATGGCGCAAACTGTCCACATCTCGCTGGCCACTGGAGCGATTGAAATAGAAATTGGCCTGTCAAAAATATGAAAGTTCTTAATCCGTTGAATACGGCGCTCTACGTGAATGCGTAGTGAAGCAACCGCTTCAGTCTCTTTTACTTCTTCACTTGTGAAGTGTTCTTTCCGAAGGAAAGGAGGGATGTTCAGCTTCACGTTGATTTTCTTTAGGTCGTCTTCAATCTTGAAACCCTTGTCTGCCATGATGGAATCTCCATCGTCGAAAGGAAGCTTGAGAAAGCCACTTTTCTCAACGCACTCCTTGTCGGAGATTGACCCCGTGAAGAGTTGGGAGACGAAGGTTACCGTTCCGTCTGGAGAAATCCCAATGAGCCCTTTAAAGGTATTTGTAGACTTGTAGCTTGAATATGTCGACGACTGGAGCACGAGCGAGCTTGAAGCCTCGCACTGGACCTCTGTAGCATCAAGGATGATGCGGGTGGATGAGTACTTCTCGTTGAAGGCTGGAGGCATGGCATCATCCACTGCTGCTCTGGGCAACCACAGATCGAGCTATGCAAGATGGACATACATATAGCTGATCCAAGTGATGCATACTTTTGAGACTGTGGCCATGGATACTCTGAAGCGATATGCAAGATCTTTCTCAAAAAGTCCGAGACGAAGGCGGAGAAGCAATAAAAATAGCTGCTCTTTTGACGACAAGATTGGATTCCTACCAGCATTTGTGGCCTTTCCACTATATGTTGTAGACCAGAATTTTATGTTTTCTCCATTTTCCCCGGGAGCCAAAAACTGCCAGAGCTTCATGAAGTCATTGTAGCTCAAGAGGCCAGTATAAAACTGGACATCGGCTGGACTGTCTTTAAAGCACTCAATAGAAAATTTTCTGCTTGCCCTTGCCTCTAGAGCACTGCATCGTGCCAATGCGAGCTCAAGTTCTCTTTGATTTTTGAAGAGAGCCTGCTTTGTTCTTTGGAGCTCTTTTTCTTGGTCGTCAAACCTATTGCATTTAGCCAGGGCACTGCAAAGCTCTGACTGGGCCTTAGACAGGGCATCTTCAGCTTCTCTGAGTTGTTCCTTGTACCTCTTGAGGTCTAGCTCCAGATCTTGGACCAGCTTTGCCTGCGACTCGTTCTGTTTTTGTAGATTTTGGAGCCGATCCATGTGCATGAAATCAGTTGGGCCACGTGCAGCAGTCTGGCATGCACACTCGTCACTAGCGTTGTTGGCGACTGGGCCGATAGTTGCCTCTTCATTGACTGCGCTGTCTGTATCATAGGTTACATGACCTGTCAAGTCTTCCATGGTGATGCTGTTGACATTGGAGACTGCATTGTTTGCATCCTCTTGACATGTGGATTCACCTGCAGTGTCTTCACTGGTCAGATCAGTGATTACGGCGCTTGCCTCCTCCTTACTTGCTGCTTCGCCTACTGCGTCTTCGCTGACCATCTTGAGGAGTGCTTCGCTCGTCACATTGTCATCAGCAATGGAAATCCTTTGCACCACCGGCAGTGGTTGTCGTTCACAAGGTTTCTTTCTTGGAGGCTTCTTCGAGACGTTGAAGGCAAACACGCTGGGTACAGCTTCTTGTTTCAAGTAGCGGCGGTTACCAGCGACGTTGGGAAGGTAATCACTCTGTTGAAAGTGACCCGAGCAAAGCTTCGTATACTTCGTGATGGTGAAGTGTTTTCCTTCGTCACGTTTTATCGCAATCACCCACTTTTTACGGACAACTGGATCGGATGGGAAAGCAAAAAGGGACACCTGGAAAGAAGAGAATACACAAATTTGCAAGTTGTCATAATAAACGCCCAAATATTGTCGTGCTAGACATATCTCCAAGCAGCAACGTCATGTCCATTTATCACTGAGTACGGACATTTCATTATTACATGCCAATTTCATTGAAGACCGTTTCATTGAATGCTATTTCACCGAAGCCGTTTTATAGAACACTGCCTAGTTGAGCGGTAGGAATTTTTAATCTAGGAAATAGTTGTAACACCGAAGGACATAGCAGTGTGATAATCATCATTATGATTTATGAAATTTCTTTATTTCTTGAAGTGTGGAGCTCACAGTAAGAAACTATTTTTTCTATTCTATTTTTTTTTTTTCATGAGAACCGAAGGCTTGTGCTGTTAATGTGGCTAGTATAAAAGGCATACCTGCCAACCTAGCAACATAAAAATTCGGGAGACCGCCGCGCGGGGAAGGGGGTTGAAAGTTGAAACATTATTTTTTTTTTTTTAGTTTGACAAGAAACCCCGTGAAGAGGCACTCTGCGCGAATCACACTGTCTTCGCAGTTGTTTTGGAGTAAACTGCCGGCGGTGCCCTGCCCTTCTACGGCACGAGCATGGTTCTGATGCTTTCGTGAAGCGATGTGTATCTTGATGTCAAGCTTGCCGCCGTGCGAAGCACTCACACATCACAGGCACACATGGTACAGAATCCATACTTGTCGGCTTTTCGCGAAGCGACAAAGCACGGAAACTCAGTCGCGTATGATCTCAGAAATACTTGCAAGTACTTCTTTTTGGCTTTTGAAACTGCCATCGATCGTTCCAACAGATAAGTGGTTCCAACTAAACTCGGGGAAACACAAAGAGTAGTTCGGCGTTCCGCACCTCACTCGACGACCTGACAAAGCCAACTGAAGCCTAGCGCACCCATGGTCATATAAGCCGTGTTCCAAAATGCGCTCTAACTTCAGGAGTAGAGGTTTCATACCTTGGCGTTTGAAAATTTACCCTTGTTCTACGCTACTGACGCTACTGCTCTGAGTTGTCACGTGGTAACCCGCCGGAGTAGCCTAAACCTACTCTCGAGTAACTCGCAATGACACACGCGTGATGATTATAGTAGCAATAAGACGTCATAAAAAAAAAAAAAAAAAAAAAAACTATGGAGGATACTTTTCGGGAGATTTGAGGTCGCGTCCGTACAATCGGGAGATGTGATCGAAATTCGGGAGGCTCCCGGACAATTCGGGAGAGTTGGCAAGTATGAAAAGGGGAACACCGACAACATTTTTTTTTTTAAACCTGTGATTATTGGGTGCCGTGACGAAGTTTTGCCTCTCCAACTCCAAGAGTGCATCCTCGTCCTTGAAGCGTTATGTCTCATGAAACAAAAGATGTCTCTCCTCTTTGTGCACTTTCATAATCGACCAAACCGCAGATTTCCTGGCCTTTCAGCTGCATTCTTAGAAAGAAAGCTATTCTCAACACTAGTGAACAGATAAACACAAAATAAAGGCGCAGCGGAGATAGTTATATCTGCTTTCAGGAAGTACTTTTAATGCATAAGCATATAAGGGGATAAGGAGGCAGCAAAATGTGTGGTGGAGAACAGCTGCTTGTCTTGCCTGAAAAAAGTATGTCACGTACTCAGTCAAGTTTTGCTATTCAGCACCCAAACTTTTGGTGAAGAAGAGGGTGGTAGCGATATTTAAACAACTAAAGAGCAAGCTAATGCTCCTAATTTCGGTGAAGCCAAATTCGATGAAACGGTGTTCGATAAAATGTCCGGTACCTGTTTATCAGGTGCGAATGCATGCTCCACTCGCAACTTTCCCACGCAAGCGCTCGACAAAGCAACACGAGGCGCTAAGCCTGCTAAATCAGCGAGTGCTCCTGTATACAACGCATTCGCAAAGTGGCGCGCAGCCAAAGCTACAAACGCGAGCTAGCCCGCGCTCCTGGCTTTGAGACTTGCATTTCCAGCGCGAGTGCTCGTTCTGCGGAAGAAGGCTTCAAAGCAGCGACCTCGAGCGCTCGTGCTTGTGGCACTGGCTGCAGTCTCAGCTTAAGGGTGAACAGAGTAACGATGGGGCGTTTCTTTCGAACGCCGGTTATCCAGCGCGCACTCATTGCATTTCGCCGTGCTCCGGCTGCGCGTGCACGCTCGACGCTCGCGAAACGCCGACGCGTTCACGACCTCCTTGGACGCGTTACCGAAGGTAGAAAACTCGCATTGGAGGCGGGACAACTGATAAACAACTGAAAGACCGTCCTGCCTCCATCTATTTCACGCGTGACTAATTCGGAGCGATTTCTAACGTGGAAAACTACTCGCTTGCGCCGCTTCAACGCGAGCAGCGGGACGGGATAATTTCCATTGCGAGAATGTTTTGGTTTCTAGACTCAAACGGTCTTACCTTGTTTCCAGATGCGTCTTTCAGTCCTTTTTGCTTGCACAGCGGTACGCAGCAATGGAAAGGCATCGCAAACACAACGTGGTATCAGCCGGGATGCTGCGGCTGCAGCTATGCGACTACGCGACGGTACATGTTGATGGCGGCCACGCTCGCTGCCACGCTGGCCACGCCCCTTGCAAGACGTTTTGCAATCATGCCGATAGATGGCGCGCAATTGCTGAAAGGGTCTATTGACAGGTTTTTCTGCATGGCCCCCAAGAAAAGTTTTTTAACTGGAATTGAAGACACCGACAAAGCACCGTCATCTGCAACTTTTGAGACACCAGCAGATCAGTCTGGAGATCTTCAACTAGGGTCCTGTCGATCGTCGGAATCTGTTGAGGGCGATTGTTTGAACCACTTAGCAGGGCCCTCAACCTCATCTGACGCCAGTGAAGACCTTCAGAGCGATGGTCATGGCAGTCAGGGTGTTACCTCGTCGAGCGGTTCAGTCCATAGTGGTAGCTTCTTGGTGACAACATTGTGTGACATCGGGAACTTTGTTGGGAAGCAGTTAGACGACCACGCCAAACGGCAGGAGTCCTCCCTAGGATTACACTTTTCCGTTCTCGGTGCACGTGAAAAGCGGCAGAGAAGAGAAGTGATATGTGAACCACTCATATTTGAAAAAATTTAAGTGGCTCATGCTCTCGATAACCAAAGAGGTCTCTACTGCAAATACTCTTCGTTGTTCACCGCGGGCAGCGTAGGAGGCTACCAAAAAAACGTGCCACTCCAAAGCTGGTCACAAAGCCACTTGTGTCGTTTCGCCAAGCTACTGGGTAAAGACGGCACGCTTACTGTACATGAGAACTACAAGTACCACAATGAAGCGGTGCAGGCCGGGAAGAACTTCCTCGCGTGCGTTCGCCACCCCGAGAACGATGTGGCGAACCAGATTTGCAGTCAGCGGCTGCAGCAAGTGAAAGAAAACCAGCGTAGACTTGTGCCGATCATAGAGTCGATTATCTTCTTGGGTCGCCAGAACCTAGTGTTCCGGGGACACAGAGACGACGGCGCGCTTCTTCAACGTGAAAATGAAGGTTCATCGGCCTCCAACGAGGGGAATTTCCACGAGCTCCTTCACTTCCGGGTATCAAGCGGTGACACCACACTTCATGAGCACCTCCTCAGTTTTTCATCTAGAGCTACATACGGTACATCAGCAAGACGACCCAGACGAACTGATTGAGTGTTGTGGAGACGAGATACTTGCAATACTCATGCAGTGGGTACACGAGGCAGGTATTTACGGCCTAATATTTGACGAGACAACTGACTTGTCACACACATCACAGCTAAGTCTCGTACTGCAGTATGTGCACAAAGACAAAGTATGAGAGGACTTTGTTTAGTTTGTCGACCCTCGTGAAGATGCTGAAGGTTCTAACTCTTGCACTGCTGAGCCTGCCCTGAACGGAAAAGTTCTTGGTGAAAAGGTCGTGCAAATGTTGAGAAACTTGGCGCTTGATCTGGAGCAGTGTGTCCGCATAGCAACAGATGGCTGCAATGGTATGAAGTCAGAGTTGTGTGGTGCAGTAAACGAAATCAGGCAGCATGCTCCGAATGCTGTGCACTGCCCGTGTTTCAACCACGCCCTCAACTTGTCGTTGTCAAAGTCATCACGAGTGCAAGCTGTCAGAAACGCTGCAGGAACCATGAAGAAAGTAATTTCCTTTTTCATGGCATCATCGAAGCGAAGCAAGGTGCTTAAAGACACCCTTGGAAGCCGGCTGAAGGAACTCTGCGAGACGAGGTGGATGGACAGACATGACAGCGTCATCCAATTTAGACAATCTCTACAGAGTGTGTGCGAGGCCCTTGACGTCGTGGCCAAATGGCAAGAAATGAAAACCGCTGCTAAGGCAAAGGTACTCCACGTCGCGTTTAGTGTTGACAAGTTCATAGTGTACATTGTTTGCTTGTCGGACCTGCTGGCGCACATTCTGCCACTAAGTCGTCTATTTCAGGAGTGTGTTGACATCTACGAGGCAAGGCAACCTCCCGAGATAGCTAAATGCCGGCAGCCGGCATTTTATATTCCTTCTAAATGTACCAGCAGAACATCGGCACCGCCATCGGGACCCATAGAACCCGCATAGTACTGAAGCGTAGCTTTGTGGAGATTTCCACTTCACACGCAGTGGACCCAAGTTCAATTCAGAGACGGGTTTTGTTTTTGTTTTTTTTTGTTATTGCTGCCAGCAGCTGGTGTTTTCTGCTCCGAGAAATTATGGTGGCGCCACCTTTGCAATGGGTCGAGTGCCGGCATAATCTTCTGGGATAGCGAACTACTGGGTATCGGTTACGCGGCAAGCGGTTGCGCGGAAAACCTTCGGATGAAATGGTGTCATCGGATGACGACTTCATCGAGGGTCCTCCACCAGCATTCTACGGGGCGCCGGCTGCAGCAGCCGTGCCGGACTTTGTCAAGGCGGAGTCACCGTCGACGTCGGCATTGTTCGAACCCCTGGTTGCCACAGGAGTGGATCTCCACTTGGGCAATCGCTTCACATGTTTTAGGCAACTTGAAACGAAGATCACTGCCTTAAGCTCGAGTCACTTTGTGCAGCTGTGGAAAAGAGAGGCGCGCACCATCGAGGCCGCAAAGAAAAGAGTGGGCAAGATTGCGATGAAGATGCATGACGCGCTGAAATACCAGAGCGTCAAGTACTGCTGCATCAGCGGGGGAAAGAAATTCATGACAACAGCATCTGTACAAACGTCTTCGTAAGCGATTGTGTCTTGAGGATCCAAATGCACGTTCTGTTGCTGTAGCAACACGCCTCCGCAAACGTCCTGTCTCACGCGGTTAGTACTGGGGGGAGAAGCATCAGCATCTTGAACGACACTTCCCTCGACTTTATGGCAGCGCGTGCATATGTCAGAGCAAAATTGCAAGGAAGGCTTTGGCACGCGCTTGCAAGCCTGCCAAAGTTACCTACACGGGCAAGCTGCACATGCCTCCACACATGAAGCACCAGACGCTAAGGTCGTTCGGGGAGAAGAGGGGGGGTTATCTCGAAAGAGCTCTTTACATACTTTTTTTAAGCGATATGAGCAAATTGTTTGCAAATAGGTATCCCACTAATTTTCAGTTTGGTCATAATAGTGAGCAGAGGGTCGGTGAGACCTTAAGCACTGAGCAGAGGTTTGAGAATACACACTTATAAAATGCCTCAGAAAGTTGTCCCCGAATATAATTGCTACCCCTTTGCTTGTATGTACAGTGAGAGAAAATATGTACTCTGTTTTACAAAAAGTGTGAGTATGCGAAGTGCTTTTTTCATTACTTCTTTCACACATAAAAACAATTTGCAAGCAGGACCTTCAAACAATGCTGCGGGCTCAACATCTACCTCGCCGCCAGCAAGGATGGAACCCACCTCGAAGCCCGAAGTTTATGCCTCGAGCATACCAACCACACTATGTCTGAGCCCCTCTTCAGGAACCTGCCCCAACAACGGAGATCGCCACCCGAGTTGAAAGTGAAAGCTGCTGTCAATGCTGCAGCTCCGGCCAAATAAGCTGCTTAGGGAGCACCTTGAGAGAGAAAGCAACAAGGCTGTTACATTAAGGGACCTATCTAACCTTGCAGCAGAAACGAAGCAAGACACTTCTCAAAATGACTTGGGAGCTACTGTCAAAATGCTCCAAGACGGACACCAGGCTACGGTTTGGCTACTGACCGACAAAAACAATGAGCTCGGAGCAATCTTCTTCCAGGACAGGAGCATGCAAAAATCTTTTGAGGATTATAGAAATTATCTTTATTGATGCAACCTACAAGTTACTTGAGACGAGCATGGCTTGCTTTCTAGTGATTCTCGAAGATGGAAACGGAAAAAGTAAGATAGTGGCCGTTGGCCTATTCGCAACGGAGGACAGCTGACACCCTGCGATCGTTTTTAAACATACTCAAGCAGCTGAACAAGAACTGGGACTCCGTCAGGGTCGCCATGGCCGACAAAGACCTCAAAGAAAGACAGGTCATCACCCAGCTGCTTCCACAATCTTCTTTGCAGATCTGTGCATTTCACACATGACAGACATTCCGAAGGGAAATCAAATCAGTGTCCAAAAGCTAGGAATAACAACGAACAGTTGTATGAAACCCTGAAGTCTCATCGCCAAAGGCAGTAGTGGACTACTTCGAGTCGAACTAGCACAGTATCCATCAAGAATGGATCATGGGGATCAAGTGGTCCTCCGGCAACTTCCTAAACGCAACAAATAATTGGGCTGAATGTATAAATGCTAAACTGAAGGGTATTGCTAAGCGATACAGCTCACTGGAAGACTTTGTGACAAACTTCTTCTGCTTTGTATACACAACAAGAAAGGAAAGAGAGCACAAAGCAGCAACACTGCTCCAAAAAAGAAGAGTCAGAAACGGTGATAAAGACCTGGAGCAGTACTGGGAGCTCTTGACTCCCTATGCGTTCAAGTATGTGGAACGTCACCTTCACCTCTCCAGTCGACTTGCAGTGAACACAAATAGTGAAGCAACTGCCAGTGGCTGCAAATGTGGCTTCAAGAAAGCTATGCTTCTCCCATGCTGCCACACACTTGCTGCTCGAAGTCAGCTTGTGTTGAGCAAGTTTGGACATAGTCTCTGCGCAGAACAGTGATCAGCAGAACTCTACATAAAGAACTGAAGGGTGCTGCTTACTGAGGATCATGAAGAGCCAGAACCACTGTATGTCGACAGGCAGGAACATCGACCAATCCTGTCAAGCCATCAAAAGTCTTGGAAAGCCTTGGCAGTCTTAGGAAGAATCACTGGCATTGTGTCTGAATTCCCCATGCCGAAATTTCCCAAGAGAATGGAAATCCTTGAAGCACTTCTGCACCAATGGATGGATGATAACGACGTTCGTCTTTCAATTAACAAGCGGGAAACGGCTGCTGAAGACTGTAGGGATGCTCACGCTTGCTCCGCATCTCGCCAAGATGTCAAGCAACAGAGATGCAATCCCCTGCACTTTGGCACTTTGGCAGGTGCCAAAGTGAAATTCTGAAAATTTTCAGAATCATCAGGCGATGACGACTCCGAGAACGAGACATCAGCAAGCGAAGGAAGACTGCCACCTTGGAGCCAAGGTGCTCTATTTTTGTCTGTTCTCCCTGATGTTAATGGTGCAACACTTTCTCACCCTGATTCCCGAAAAGACTGGACACCTTCATGGTTGCAGTACAAGGAAGACTGTCAACTTCTGGAAGTTCCAAGGAAACAGCGGCTGAAGCTCCTTGATTTCAAATTGTCAATCGCGCATCACTTGCTGAAAGGAGAAACAAGCGATGACGAAAGCGAAGATGAGCCCCCCAGAAAATGCCCTTGTATGACGACGACACCTCTGCTCCTGCTGTGGTCAGGACCGCAGGAGCAAGACATATGCCAGAACTGTCAGACCAAAGTTAAGCCTCCAGATACCGAAACCCTGGTGCCCTCGACGCACAAAGTTCCGTTGCACACACTGTAACATGTTTTTGTGCATCACATCTTTACGCAATTGTTTTAAGTCTTTCCACAGCTAGGAACGTTGATGTATATCGCAATTAAGGTGATATTCTCTATTTTTTAAATTTTACCAGATTCTGAGCGAACTAAATCCCAATATGCAATATATTGCACATGACACAGCCGGAAAACTAAGAAATGCACACTCTTACAACTTATTTTTTTGTGATCAACACAGCCAATTGATCCTAAAAAGTAAGCCAGCTTCATATATTTCACACAGTTCTTTGCTCGGGTCTCACGAGTATATGAGGACTGTTGTCTTAATTTTGCTCCTTCTCCGTGTTCTTAGGTATCGTTTCACTGCAATCCGGAGAATGAGGACTTGCGCAAACGGAGGTTGGTGGCCATCAAACGAGACCTACCTTTCAACATAAGAACTGCGAAGGTGTATTCCAAGCATTTTAGAGAAGGTGACTTCTTGCAGAACATTGTCAGTGGAAGAAGAATGTTGCGGGACAATGCTGTACCATCCGTGTTTGCCTTTAAAAAAAAGTTGTAAAACAACGAAAGCCACCAAAAGCTTGTTCCCCTCGAGTGCTCCCATCTCAATCAAAGATTCAACAAGCAACATCTGCTGTGATGCGAGAGATACTCGAGAAGACTCTATCGAGGAACAAGCAAGCTGCGATGATGCTGGAAACCAGAGTGAAAATGAGAAATATCAAAGCGAGCTCTCTTTTGGTCAACAGGATTTCAGCCAGCAGGATGGAACCAGACTACAGACCTCAATTTCACCCACAAGGCAAGACAAGGAGATCACCAAACTGCAATGAGAGCTCAAGAAAGCAAGAGCAAGGATCCTAGGCTTAGAAAGAGAAGTGCATACTCTCCCACAAAAGTGCAGCAGGATTGACATCCCTAAAGACAGTTTTTGCATTGAAAAATTTAAAGACAGTGATGAAGACTTCATTTTTTATACAGGGCTGTCATGCTATGGTCTTTTCCAATCTTTTTTGACATACTTGGGACCAGCCTCCTGCGATGCCAATGCCGAAGAGGAAACTGAGCTCCAGCAAACAGCAACTCAGGGCCGTCCCCCTTCACTTAGCACCGAAAACCAGCTGTTTCTGGTACTGGTGCACTTACGGCTGGGCCTGTTCCAGCAGGATCTTGCACACAGGTTTCATATTCACCAGAGCAATGTGAGCAGATTGTTTACAACTTGGATAAACTTCATGTATCTGCGGTTATCAGAACTTCCACGTTGGCCATCAAGAGCAGTAATTGACAAGAACATGCCCGAAAGCTTCAAAAAGAAATACCCAAGAACAAGAGTAATCGTTGATGCCACAGAGCTCAAATGTGAAGTACCAAGTTTGTTTGTGCTGCAATCAGAAACGTTTTCGCCGTGCAAGTCTACCAACACCTACAAAAGCCTGGTTGGTATTTCACCAAACGGCGTTGTGACATTCATCTCATCCTCAGCCACAGGGTGCAATTCAGACAAGGAACTTGTCAGGAAAAGTGGCTTCCTCTCGTTGCCTTTCGAAGAAGGTGATGTGGTGATGGCCGACAAAGGCTTCACCATCAGAGACTTGCTCAAACCACTGAAGGTGAAACTGAACATTCCACCGTTCCCAAGGAATGAACAGTTCAGCGAGTCTGAAATCTTAGAAACTGAGGCCATTGCATCGCTGTGTTTCCATGTATAGAAAAGAATCCAAAGAATCAAAAGCTTTCACATTTTCGACAGACGCATTCCACTTACCACTGCTCCGATCATGAACCAACTATGGACTGCATGTGCTATATTAACAAATTTTCAGACACCCCTCGTCAAAGAGAACTAGCTTTTCCATTATTTAGCACAACAACAGGAACGGACTTAACAACACTGTCTTTGTATTTGTTCTCAGCTCAAAATCAGCTATATAGGGGAACAAAAAAAAATATACTCAACAACACCCTTTGTATTTAACTACCTAATGTGAAATATGCTTTGGTTAGGTATTCAATTTCTGCAAAGTCACAAAAAGCATAGCCAGAAATGGAATTTAGCGGAGTCTGGTCGAAAAAGGAGAAGCTTGCCAGGACGTTCGAAGATCGAGCAGAAGAGCCAATGGTTGCGATCGCAACACTTCCGGCAACCCAGACTGCGCTCCTGGAAAACCTTGGCCGTGCCCCAGGAAATTTTTTTTTACTTTTAGTCGTCGATTCTCTTGGCTGCGTTGTATCTCGGAAGTTGCATGCAGGTTTGAAAACACACCAAAGCAAGCGCAATGAGCGATGACTAGGTAGGACTAGCACAAACCGAAGCTTTTTCGAAAGATCGCTGCACTCAAACCAGAATGAAAGAAATATAATCAATTTAGAAAGTTAATTCTGTTTTTTTGTGATATTTCCCTGTGTAATTCCAAGTACAAAAAAAAATAAAACACAAAAAAGCCCCACATATATTTTTTTTTTTCTTTTTTTGTACGTGAAGTGGAGATTTGAATTTTTAAGCCCCCCGTACACTTCGCAGCGGCCCGGCGGGGCCAGAACCCCACTGTTCCCCGTTGCACCCCCGGAAAGGAAGTCCCATACTATTTAGTTTAGCAACGCTTCGTCCACAATATTTTTTTTTTTTTCAGTTATAATTGAAAAAAAACATGTAAATATCGCCAACTGTTTGAAAGAAAAAAAAAAAACAACTATATGCCCATTCTTTTAATTGAACCTGGGTATGCTGCGTGTAAAGCGGAAAACTTTCCACAAAGCTACGCTACTTTACGGGTTCTATGGATCTCAATGGTGGTGCCAATGTTCTGCCGGCACATTTAGACCGAGTATAAAATGACGGCTGCCGGCAAAATGTTCATGGTGATAAGGAAAAACCGGCAGCCGGCTCTTAGCTATCTCAGGAGTTTATGCCGGCACTCGAACAGTTGCGAAGGTTCCGATGGCTTTGCTGATGTTCTGCTGGCACATGTAGAAGGAGTACAAAAAGCCGGCTGCGAAAACTGGCTGCCGGCATTTAGCTATTTTGGGGGATTATGCCGGCACTAATTGGTTGCGAAGGTGGCACCACCATACTGCCGGCATAATTTTTCGGAGTGGAATAATGCCGGCTGCCAGCAAAATATCCACTCCCAATAAAAATCGTTTATGGTGAGTGTTTGCACCCGTAGCACATCTCGGTGATTTTTTTTTTTTGTGCTGGGCACCAAATTTCAATATAATGAAGTAAATTAAAGTTTTTACCGACTTCGTTAAATCGAGGTTCAACTGTAGTCAGCCCATTTTTTTTTACATCGGCGATCTCTCTTCTCACTTCAGACACGGCAAACAAGTCATTTGTAATCCTCTTCCAAGCCCGCTGCGATCGCGATTCCATGCGCCTCATATCCATCAACTAAGGTAGATAATTCGACCTCTGAAAAGTTCCACATCTGAGCCTTCTGGTCTGCGGGCGGTGTTGACCATTTCCCAGTGTCTATTGGTTTGACCGGCGAGAATGAATGCACGTGCAGACAAACGCACGCCTGCGAACAAGGTGTCCCCTGCGGTCGACGTTGCAACGCTTCCCTCTTGCAGCTCACGTTGGTTGTGAGACACCGGAAGGCTTCTCTCTTTCCCTCTTTTTTTGTCAAAAGATTTGCGTTCGTAAGAAGCCCTTCGAGAATACCAATTTGGCATGTTATAGGAACTTCTTGGGATACAAACTTCTTAGCAAAACTGTGTAAGGGTTCAACATTCTTTGTGAATCTGGCCTCAGAATGCTAATCCCAGCCCATTCCAGCTCACTCGTACCTCACTACCCGCACAAGTTCCTCCACAAGAAGTTAAAGGCAAGGCAGCAAGCTCAGCACAAGCATGGGGACCAACATGCACAAGAACTGCCTCTTTTGCAGAAGAAACAACCAGTTTGGTACTGGCACGGGAAGAGATAGAAAAGGGCTGTGGTGACACAGGTGGGTCCGGAACCACGGAGGTACAGAGTCACTGCATCCAACAGACAGACATATACATGCAACCGACACCACATTTGAGTAAAAACCAGCTCAAGGAACCCCCAGGTGACTGCAGAGGCATACTATCCGATCGACACCACAGTCAGCGCAAGTCACTCAGAAGAAACATCCGTGAGTTGTGTGCCAAGCCAGGCACAACACCGAGCAACACGCTCAGGAAGGACTGTTGAAGTTCCTTCAAGATTTCTCGTATAGAATGTTACTTGTGTTGTTGTTTAATACTTGTGTGACAGCATGTTATGTAGCCATCTGACAGCACCCCCTACTTGCGTTAAAATAAACCCCCACCAGGGTGTACTCTAGTACGACTGGGACACAGTTTAACATGGCTGTCCTTTTTGTCTCCCAATTTATCACTACCGATAATCGGCTGACATTGAGACATACATAACAGTTCTGTGATTAGTTTTAGCAGACAAATAAAAACCATGAAATAATGCATTAAAAAGCAACAATATTTTGATTTGGCACAAACTACTTGTAAGCCAAGAACAGGATTGCTATAATGGTGAAGAGTGCTTTAAAGTACTTGTCAGTCAATGTTGCAACTATCTTGTGTATCACTGGAAATATCAAATGGAAATCACGTTATCCTGAATGTACCGCATCATTTGTCATTTGTGCAGTAGACTGCATCAATTCCTGGTCGATCTGTTTTTGGGGCAGAAAGTATAGAAGAAAACCACACTCACAAAGGCTGAAAAACAAACAGATACCAAGTACTCCGCACCTCGACAAGACCGCTGGTATACTCTGTTTCACGATAACTTGGCGAACTGTGGAGGCTGCGGCCCCAGCAACCCAATAAGAGCACCGGGGCCAGACATGTGATAACACTCCATAGTCGAGGCTACGGGGGCCCCGTTACTGCCACAGCAACAGCGCCGTCCACGACAAAAATTAGTTCTAGGCTACTTTTTTCTTTTAACGGCAATTGAGCTTGTGCGATTCCATCCCTAACGAGAAGATATGAAGAATAAAAAAAAACAATCACAAATTTATGAGTTTCAGTTGTATTTAAACCAGAAAAAAAAGTGACGCCACATCCATATCTGCTGTCGATTCTTTTCTCCTTCTAGCGCCGTGGCCGCTGGCGATCGCAGCCGTGTAATCAGTCGTTTCCGCTCAAAACATTGCACTGTGCCCGGCATTAGCACCCATCACAGATACGCAGCTAAATTGAGCGCATGGTTGTCTCATGAACTGTTCCTGAAGTGCTCGCTGTTCCAGTGGATGGAAATGTTGCAGTAATGGACGTTCATCCGAAGTTGGTTGGCTTCGGAGCATACGACTCTTGGCTAGCAGACGACAGCCGGTTCCTCCGGGCCTCACAATTGGCGTAGTGACACAAATGCTTTCGTGACGTCAGGTCATGTCCCTCGCTCCGACGCTCTTATTGGGTAGCAGGGCCTTAGCCTCCACAGTTCTCCAAGGTATCGCAAACGAAGTATACACCATTCCACTTACCTCTTTTAGGGCGGCGCCATTTTGTTCGATCGCAGCGCCGTCTACATTCATCCGGGCACACCCGGCGCTCCCGACCGTCCGGCATTTTTTAGCTGTAGCTGCGTGCTTCAAACGTACGAGGCTGTGTCGTGAGCCAGCGGCCGCTCGAGCTGTTCTGTCACAATTATTTTTTAGAAGAAATTTATAGCTCGTTTACGCAAAGGATATCATATGGTGGTTCTTTTTCTTCAACAAGAATACACCCGGCATTATATTTCGTTTGTCTAAGACGATGGCGACCGCGTCCGCTGGATGTAGCTCCAACGTCGGGTCGGCGACACCATTGGATCCGTCGGACCAGAAGACCCTTCTGATAGGTGAGTTCCAAGCATGCAAAGACCCTGCTGTGTTGCTTTGATCCCTAATTAGAGAGCGAGATTGGCCAAGGGACGCGAAGTTACACGAGGAACTTCATTTTACGCGATGATATTGTTAACCCTAAATCTTTTTGCATTCACTTGCCCCTTCCTTGCATCATTGGTTTTCTTATGGACGAAGAAAAGTTAGACCGTGACTGTTAAAGAGTGCTAACCCATCACGTGAGTTTACGAACTATTTCACGCCGTTAACGGGCCGCCACTAATTCGTGTCGGCATCGCTACTAGCGACTTATCGACTTGTGTTGCAAACTCTCGAGATGACCTTCCAGTTCTCAGTCGCGGGGTTTTCGGCTCTCCTGTGCCGTCAAAATATCATTAGAAGTTCTGCGTTCGAACTGCGATGACCAGAAGCTTGAAGTGTTCAGAAAATTATATATGTTCTCTTCCATTAAATTATTTAAATCAACGCCCATTAATCTAGCTTCTGAACTTTTCTGCTTATTACTGAAACATCTTTTTTTATACTATTAACAGATGGCATTGAGTACGTGCATCCAACAATGGTCGAGTGCTGGACTGACGACACCAAGCTGTGGCCAACCATTTGCGGACAGGATATAATTTGCTACCTTCTCGAGACAAAAGCCTGTGACCTGAAGGAGGCGAAGGCTTACAAAAGCCTAGACTCTTTTAGCTATGTGCAAAGTGGGTGGGTAGGGGAAGTGCTCATTCACATCCCCACACCCGATCTGACATACCTAAAAGGTGAAGTGAGGCCCTCTCAGGCGGTCAACAAGAGACCACGGATCGCGTGGTTGTGTGCCAGACCATCTGGCGAGGTGCTGACTGCAGGGTGCACCTGCATGGCTGGCCAAGCACATGTTTGCAGCCATGCAGGTGCCATCATGCGGAAGGTGGAAATGGCGGTGCAGCTGGGGCTCACAGGCCTATCGTGAACGGACACTGGTGCTTCGTGGAACAAGGGAACTAAGAGGAATGTTGAGCAAGCCGCAATGACCGACATCAACTTCAAGCTGGAAACAGGCACCATGCAAAAGAACAAGGACGTCTTGCCACCGAAGAGAAGCCCAGCGCCCCAACTGACATCTGACGAGGAGCTCTCGGATTTCTGCAGCAAGTCTCCTTGCCCTCATCTTATGAGTATTTCAGGTAAGAATACAAATCTGTAGGTCTGAATAAAAATGAAAGCAAGTTTATAAAAAATAACGCTATTCAACAGTGAGTGCCTATTTTTAGAAAAAAAAATTCAAATCCCAGTCTTAGTCGGTTTATTATGGAAAATATTTCCAAGCTGACAAGATAATTTGTGCATGATCCTTCAAACCATGTGCAAGGCTTAATGAAGGTACCTTTGACCGAGCCAGCCAGTGTTACCAACAACTATGCTCCTTTGGTTGTCAACACCAGGTTAGCTTTCTCAATTAATATATGTTTCTGCAGCCTGAGGCTCATTCTTGTGCAGTGGAGCACTTGCAGGTAATATTTATCGAAGTAGGCACCATTGTCACCCAAGAACTACTCTCCTCGCTGTTAGTATTTTCTTAGAAGTACCGTATTTACTCGCACAATGAACGCACTCGCGTAATGAACGCACCCCCCAAGTCGGCTCTCAAAATTTTGACTTTTTTTTTCCCTCGCGTATTAAACGCACCCCCAACTCGGACCTCAATATTTTGACCCCCTCCCCCCACGCGCGCGAAATGAACGCACTTTTCTATCCTGGTACAGCGAGGTCGCGAATGCATGGGTAGCGTGGGCGAACAAAACGCCTTGTAAAAGGCGTTAAAAAATAAAAGATCCAACGGAACCAAGAAAAAAAAACATGGAGAGGAGCTTTTTTTTTTTTTTATTTGCAATCCACAGAACCAAGAGAAAAGAAAAAAAACAGCGCAGTCTGGACTTCGGTCGCGCGCCGTGCGCAAGGAGATAAGAAAGAGAAGCGGAGAAGCCCTCGCCTAACCAAAGCGAAACGAAACAGCTTGCGAAAGGCGGCAAAAAAAAAAAAAAACAATCCACCAAAGCAAGAGAAAAAAAAAACAAAGAATTTTTTTTTCTTTTTCTTTGCACATCGCGGTCTGGACTTTGGGTCGCGCGCCGCGCGCAAGGAGATAAGAAGCCCTCAGCTTGCGAAAGGGAAAAAAAAGAAAAACAATCCACGGAACCAAGAGAAAAAAAAAAAAAAGAAAAGCTTTTTTTTTTCGCACAGCGCAGTTTGGTTCGGGGGTCGTGCGTCGCGCGCCGCGCGCAAGGAGATTAGAAAGAAAAGTGGAGAAGCCCTCGCCTAAGCAAAGCGCACATAATGGAGGCATCCTGCCCTCGAGTCCTACTCGCACTTTGGAAAGAGAAGCGAGAAGCCCTCGAAATGAACCCACTTTTCTATCCTGTGCAGCGAGGTCGCGAATGCATGGGCAAACAAAACAACTTGCGAAAGGCGGAAAAAACAACAAAAAAGAAAACACGGAAGCAAGAAAAAAAAAACATGGAGAGGAATATTTTTTTTTTTTTGCGCATCGCAGTTTGGTTTTGGAGTCGCGCGCCGCGCTCAAAGAGGTAAGAAGTTACGTCGATCTTTCCGATAAAAGGTCCGTTCATTATCCAAGTAAATACGGACGCAAAAATTTTACCTCGCGTAATGAACGCCCCCCCCCAACTTTCAATCGATTTTTCGGAAAAAAAAGTGCGTTCATTATGCGAGTAAATACGGTAAACAGAATTCATGTCAAACATAAGGTTAGGGTGCAAACGAGCTGGTGAAGGTTGAACATTATTGAATAAGACCCCGAAACTGAGACATAAAGGGACGGACAACACAGTCTCTTTGAGACTGCATTGTCCGTCCCTTCATGTCCCAGTCTCGGGGGCGGGGGGGGGGGGGGGGGGGTTTAGTCAATAATGCCAAACATGTACCTAAGCAAGTGCCTGTAAGAAAGCAAGTCATTAATGTTGTGTAAATGTCAGGAAGCATTGTAATGCTAAGCACTAATCTCTGTAACAAAAGGAAATTGTTTGTGGGTTCTCAAAACTCTCAAGAGTAGACTCAAAACACTGAAAACAGATTCAATATGGGCGAGAAAGCAAATTGGACGGATGTCAAATTTGCATTGTGTCTTCCTACCAGACATAATGATGCTGGTTCTTGCTCTGCTAAAACTATATCAGTGCAGCACCACTGCTAACACCATGCAATACTGAAATCAGCACTGGTTGCCGGTACAATGTTCATTCACATCACAACAGGCAGGGGAGAAGATGGTGATATTGTCACGAAGTAAGGCGACGAGAAGGCGAAGCGTGAACTAAAAATAAAAGTTTAATGGGCGAACTTGTGCCAACCAAAAATAAGTAAAGAACGAAAGAGCGTCGAGGCAGCAGAAAAGCAGGCGACGATTCGGCGGCGAAACTGAGAGCGCGAGCGAGACTGACTCGACAAGGTCGCGGGTAGCTGCTTATATACCGTGCGTCACTATCTCGAAAGTTCGGCAAAGAAGGCTCGAGCGTCGCGCGCTCGGGGCGAGGATGAACTGGCACTTTCGAGAATAACAAAGCAGAGGGAAAGCCACGTCTGGTGCGAGAATGAACGGGAATCTTCTAGAAGACCGTGACCAAGCGTTGCTTTCTCGGCTCTGCGGGCGGCATTATCCCCCCTTTTAAAAGTGCATCGCCCCGATGCAAAGCGAAAGGAAAACGGAAATGGCTAAAACATTTACGGTGAAACAAAATAAACATGCAGTGTCACAATCCTAACGCGCGTAGAACGGCTTGAGTCGAACTACGTGGACGACTTCGGGTCGTGGCTGGCGGCGTCCTGATGGTCGAGTTCCGTCGGGGAGCACCTCGTAGTTCAAGTCCCCAAGACGGCGGATGACCTTGTAGGGTCCGAAGTAGCGTTTTAACAGTTTCTCGCTGAGGCCCATACCCTGTCTCCGGGCTGGAACTCCACGTCGTGGCGATGAAGGTTGTACTGGCCAGCGTCCACACGTTGCTGGTCCTTTATTCGAAGACGGGCTAGCTGGCGTACTTCTTCTGCTCGTTGGGTGACCAGTTAGGCGTCGTCGGTGCCGTCGTCCGTCGGGTCGTGGGGCAGCATGGCGTCGAGCATCGTCGTCACCTTTCTGCTGTGCACCAGCTGAAAGGGTGTAATCCCGGTAGTTTCTTGAATCGCCGTGTTGTACGCAAACGTGACGTAGGGCAACACTTCATCCCACGTCTTGTGTTCTACGTCCACGTACATCGAAATCATGTCGGCGAAGGTCTTGTTTAGTCGCTCCGTCAGCCCGTTGGTCTGTTGGTGGTATGCCGTGGTCCGGCGGTGGTCGGTGTGGCTCAGGCGGAGTATCTCTTGTGTCAGTTGCGCCATGAACGAGGATCCTCGGTCCGTAATCAGGATTTGGGGAGCGCCGTGTCGGAGGACGATAGACTCCACGAAGAACTTGGCTACTTCCACGGCGGTCCCCGACGGGAGTGCTTTTGTATCGGCGTACCTGGTGAAATAATCAGTTGCCACGATTATCCAACGGTTTCCCTGCGTCGACAGTGGGAAAGGTCCGAGAAGATCCATTCCAATCTGCTGGAATGGTGTAGTCGGGGGCGCGATCGGTTGCAGGAGACCTGCCGGCTTCGTCGGTGGTTTCTTGCGTCGTTGGCATTCGTGGCACGAACGGACGTAGAGGTGGACAGTCTTCGGGAGCTTGGGCCAGTAGTATTTTTCTCGTATCCGTGCAAGAGTCCTACTGTAGCCAAGGTGACCAGATGTTGGGTCGTCGTGGCAAGCTTGGAAGATCTCTTCTCGAAGACTAGCAGGAATCACCAGGAGCCACGTCGAGTTGTTGTCCCTGAAGTTCTCTTTATAGAGGATACCTCTTCAGACGGCGAATCTTGGCAGGTCACGCGAGAAGGCTCGGGGAATCGTACCCCCTCGACCCTCCAAGTGGTCGATCAGTGCACGCAACTCAGGATCGTCCCGCTGGAGCGCTGCCATGCCGTGAATGCTCACCGCGCCAAGAAAGTGGTCGTCGTCGTCGCCGTCGTCTTTGGCACATCCGGTAGCTGACTCGACAGGGGCTCTGGACAGGCAGTCGGCGTCGCTGTGTTTTTGGCCTGACTTGTAGACCACGGTCAAGTCGTACTCTTGCAGTCGTAGGCTCCACCGAGCGAGACATCCCGATGGGTCCTTCAGGCTCGCTAACCAACACAGGGCGTGGTGGTCGGTGACCACCCGAAATGGACTCCCGTACAAGTCCGGGCGGAATTTCGTGATGGCCCAGACGACGGCCAGACATTCCTTCTCGGTTGTCGAGTAATTGCGTTTCGCGTTCGACAGCGTCCGGCTAGCGTATGCGATCACGCGCTCCGCACCGTCTTGTCGTTGGACCAGTACCGCTCCGAGCCCTGTATTACTACTGGCGTCCGTGTGAACTTCCGTTTCGGCTGATTGGTCGAAGTGGCCGAGAAGCGGTGGTGACTGGAGCCGTCGCTTTAGTTCGTCGAATGCCTGTTGTTGTTCTCCGCCCCATTCGAAGTTCACGGCGTCTTTCGTAAGGTGCGTTAGCGGTGCAGAAAGCTTGGCGAAATCCTGAACGAATCGCCGGTAGTATGCGCAAAGTCCAAGGAAACTTCGGACGGCCATTTTGCCGGTGGAAAGGCCGCTACGGCGCGAGTTTTCTCAGGGTCAGGACTTACACCTTCGTTGCTCACAACATGGCCCAGGAACTTCAGTTCGCCGTAGGCAAACCGGCACTTCATCGAGCGTAGAGTCAGCAGAAAAGCAGGCGACGATTCGGCGGCGAAACTCAGAGCGCGAGCAAGACTGACTCGACAAGGTCGCGGGTAGCTGCTTATCTACCGTGCGTCACTATCTCGAAAGTTCGGCAAAGAAGGCTCGAGCGTCGCGCGCTCGAGGCGAGGATGAACTGGCACTTTCGAGAATAACAAAGCAGAGGGAAAGCCACGTCTGGTGCGAGAATGAACGGGAATCTTCTAGAAGACCGTGACCAAGCGTTGCTTTCTCGGCTCTGCGGGCGGCAATATGAGCAACAAAATATAAAGTGTACTGTTACACTACCCACTCGGGGCCTGCTTCTGTCCGATCTCAGTTTCGGAACATTTTGTAACTTCGTATTGTTATGTACGAGTCATTTCTTAATGCTTTCAGGCACTCTTCTCCACGAAACACTGAGAATGGATCGTCCTGTGCAGCCTGTCCCTGCTCGCCCACCTGCTCCAGAGGGCCACCAAGCACACACTGATGTCGAATCCCTGCCCAACAGTTGTCCCCTCTGCTTCAAGTTCTATAGTGATTTTGTAGCGCTCTCGGAAGATGGCATTGCAGCTCTTGAGGAACGAACAAGGCAACAGGGTGCGAGCCCCGAGTGGCACTTTGCTAGATGCCTTCGTATCACTGCCTCCAATGTCAAGCGCGTACCTAAGAGGTCGACCACATATTGTGCTAAGGCAGTGGCATCCTTGGTAAGCCCAAGTTTTGCCGGCAACGCTGCCACGAGGCATGGTGTACTTTTTGAGCCTGTGGCACGTGGTCAGTTCATGCGTCAAACTGGACTGGCGGTGAGAGCAGCTGGAACAGTCGTGAGCTTGGACCACCCGTGGCTCTCAGCTAGCCCAGATGGTGTCATCGCAAGTACAGATGCCTTGCTTGAAATCAAATGCCCTGTTGTGCAAAACTGTAAGGAGGAAATCGCTGCAGGAAAAGTCAGATGTGAAGAACAACAATGGGGAGTATGTCGTATCACCTAACGGTCAGAGCGGCTATTACAGCCAGGTGCAGTTTGCAATGTTCTGTTGTAAGAAACAGCTGACTTATCTGTACTTGTGGTCGCCCGACAGCGATGTCATTGCAAAAGTCCCATATGATGACATGTATGTGAAGGAGAACTTGGACAGGCTTCGAAGGTTTTACTTCCGTCAGATGTTGCCTCGCCTTGCAGAAATGCAGCAACAGGGGAGGCTTCAAGTAGTTAGGGAATATGCACAAATCTGCGCTATGTGAACTTGTGCAAGGAGATGTATGTTGGTGTCAGTGGTAATGTTTCTCTCATGTTCAACGCCGCTGCTGATGCCATAGGACAAGAGCAGCCTCGAAAAGGCCCAATAAAGACGTTTACAAACAAACAAACTCTCATGTTCAATATTGGTTTTATGTTACCTTTCAGTGCAGTTGTCACCCCTAAAAGTAAAGACTGACATGTATGAAAAATGTATATGTAGACAAAAATAAAGAGTGAAGACTGTTGTAATGGAAAGAGGTGTTTGGCTGCTTTAATGAAACTTCAACCAAATACAGTTTGCGAGTCTCTGCTCGCACTGGAAGTGTGTTGGTCACAAGCCTTTGCCAAAATATTCTGACATGTATCAACTGTAAACAACACTGCCAAAAGACGGGACTCAAATGTTTTCGAGGTTTCGAGTTCCAACCGACGAGAGGTATGCTGTTTTGGTCTTCTCTGGCTTTAGTTACTGATTAAATATTTGTGACAACAGAACCTGTCGCAGTGGTAGTGAATATGAATTGTTTCACTTTCGCAATAGCTGCAATGGCTTCAATTCACAAAACCAAATCTCATCATTGTTTAGGATCCCCCATGTTCAAATCACTCGCCACGAGAAATATGTCATTGGCAAATAACTGGAGACTTCTATGTATAATCAAGATCGAGCAGATATTCACTTCAAAAGATGGTATACTTGTTGCAGTGAGCTGTTTATTTGGAGTTGTCAGCGATTCACGCGGATCTGTTCGTGAGGAGTGAAAACGAGCCCAAAATTTTTCGATCAACTGAGGATGAGCGAGCAGCAGTCCACACTGGTTCCCCGTTTCGTTTAGCAGTTTTCGCACTCCTAAATTTAAGTGATAAGATTAAAAACTAATAGAGGTTCATAATGAAGACCCAATGCCAAAGAGCTGCGCCTCTTTTCTAACCTCAATGACAATGCTTAGTTTCCTTCAGTTGCAAGACACCGTCGTCAGTCAAATTTGAAATGATTGTCAATTTAGCGTGGAGGCGTTTAACTCAAGGAGGAGACAAACAGAGAGGAAACACGAGTATTTAGGGGCATAGTGTTCAACTGAAGTATCATTATTCGAAAGGAAATACAGAATTATATGCTCGCTGTTTTCATATGGCCATGTCAGACATTTAAAGGTCAATCAAGCAATTAATTCAACATTTTTTCTAGGCTCCACACCTGTGACTGGACGGCACAAGGCTTGCAAGTACATGCCAAAAGCTCAAAAAGGATCCCAAAAAATACAGAGATTTCATGCAAATTTAGCAAAGTATTTCTGCAAGGACGCATATCATCACCTTCGTCGCACGTAATCATAACTTTTTATCCTGTTTTGTTGTTGTTCATTTCTTTGATTCTTGTGTGTAAAAATAGTGAGGAATTTCTTCTGTATTTTGTACTGTCTCTTGAATAAAAATGAATGCAAAAGAACAAGCATTGCATATCTTTTGTGCATGTGTCACATCTGTTACTTTCGTAGGTTTCTGCTGCTTTGCTGCTAGTCTCGCATTCCAATGCTGGCTTGTGTGCGTCTCCATGCATTCACCAGCATTGAAATGCAAAAGCTAGCAGCAAAGCAGCAGAAACCTAGCAAAACAATGTGCAAGCCGGGTTAAAAGAAAAAAGAAAAAAAAAGAAGCCAGTTTTAATATGTAGGTTAGGTGGCGCAAGCTGCTGCCCCTCCATTCAAGCACAATGGCGCAGCCCTGCGGTTTCGGTTTTGGTTTCGCTGCATCGCCATGTTGACTTTTGTACAGCCTCCAAGAACTAGGGGATTCAAATGGCACTGCGTACTCCAAGGGTTTACCAGCTCGTGTCCTGACCTAAGACTCTGCCGTTCCAGCCGCCCGTGCGAAGCTTGTCGCGGAAACCTGACTGGCTGCTGGACTAATGTTTGGTGGTGGGTTAAAGGGAAGCTGGGGAGCTTCTTGAAAAAAATGAGTTAGAAGTGAATTCTAGTGTATTTTTACCCCGTGAACCCGAATACTCAAACCACTTGCTGCGCAAGTATTGTTAAACGCGAGAAAACGCGAAAGAAAGTCGCTGTACGTGACGTCATCGACGGATCTTTTGGCTGCCCAAGGCTAGGGAGGCGGGGCTTCAGCCCTATTTTGAAATTGCTCCGATGGCTCTCCGGCGCGTCGCATTTAAATATAATTTTGATATCTGTTATTCTAACGACAAAATGAACGCAATTCAAGCGTTTTTTCTCGAATGCAGAAGTGCCCCATCTTCCCTTTAATCGGTGGTGCATAGTAAACAGGCTTCGCTCAGACCTGAGGTGGAATGATGCATATTTATATATTTCTGTACTATTTAATGTACTTTTTTATTTGTTTTTTGTAATGGTACTTTCTGTTAGAAATTTTTCGGATGGCACATGACAGTGAAGATGTCCTGCATGTAAGATTCTTTTTTTTTTTCTTTTTCTTTTTATGCTGATGCGTTCTAAGACGAAAAAGAGAGTAAGTCCTGAGGCAGCGCAGTGTCTGAGTCCCTTCCTCTACTTGTCCCGTGTTAGTTTGCGCTGTTTTAATTATATGTTTACTATGGCTGCTGAATGCTGTAAGCAAACCGCCTTTCGGATGCAATGCAGGCCACTCTTGTGAGTTAGTTCTTACTGTTGTAATGCCTCCGCGTTTGCGCAACAAAAAACCCCAGCACACCCCACTGGTCCCATACTCCGCCAGCCCCACAACCCAAGACTGCTGTTGCAGAAAGCCGACCAGCTGCTGGATGCTGTAAGCAGACTGCATTTTTGGCTCAGTCCAGGCTGTTGTTCATGAGTCCATTCTTACTGTTGTTACGCCTTTGTGTTTGCACATCAGCAGAACCCAGGATACTCTGCTGGTCCCACGACTATGCCTGCCCCATAGCCTGAGGCTCTGCCATGCCAGGGCCAAGAAAACCTGACAGCAACAATCAAAGTTAGGGAGGTGCCTTTAGATATGGTAAGTCCTCATCCATTCCTTCATGAAAGTGTAGGGCTGCACAGGTTTATGCAATGCGATGTTATGTGAAAGATGTAGTAGTTCAGACTGACTAACGTCTCATTGATGTGGATCGTGGTTTAGGTTTTGCAGAGTGGACTTCATGATCGAGGCTCTATGGAAGCGCGACACTGCCCTAGAGTAAGTTATTGCCTGTTTTGAACAGCATAATCTCTGTAAGGCGACTAACTTTTTTGATTTTATATTTCTCAGGGGACAACAAAAGATTAAGGAACTCAGTGGGAAGTTCTGGCACTAGAAGACCACAGCTACTCTTTCAAGGAGTCTCGAAAACCTGCCATCGGGTTGAAAATGTCGGCTTCAGACATCAAGTTTTATAGACCCCTTTCAAAATATCTGGCAACGGTGAAAATCCGCTAAACGAGTGCCGCAACATTGGGCGGCCGACACCATCTTGCAGGGTTGTTCCGGACGCCCGGACGCGCGTGCGGCTGTAGGTGCTGCTCTCTCCAACGACACTTTCTTATTTACCTCGCTCCTGCATGGCTACAAGCGGGGTTTTCCCCATCACCGGTTGGGTAACCGACATCTCCCAACTTCCAGCTGTGAAAGACAACGAAGTGGAACGTTTCTACGAGAGTCAATCGGAATCGGTGCGTTGCTTCGAGAGAAGTTACAATTTCCTTGTGGAGGGGTTTGTCATCTCGTCGTCCGTGAAGGCAAACTACGCGAGAAAAAGGTAAGAGCACCTTCGATATTGCAAAATTTGACAGGCTTTGATTCGCAAAGGTGTCACTCGCTGAGAAAAGCAACCGGCCAGCGATCGTCGAACAGATATCGCTGAGGTTCTCGCCGATCGTTGGCTGAGCGTATTTTGTACCACGAAAAAATATTTTTACGGGGGCAGGCAGGCCGAACACAGACGTTCACTTTCTTTGTTGCTGCCTCAAATAAGTACATTGCACTACGCTAGTCGTACTGACTAACAGTGTACTACTACTAGCGATTGCGAAATGTAATTGCTCTTTCGTGCTGCTTCGCGCTCTTTAACCCCATTTTGCACGCTGCGATTGACGCGCATGTGTTTCGCGCTTAAAGGTGTAGAGAACAGACCGAGAGCGAAGTCCACGCTACAAACACTTATCTAAAAGGCTTTCACCGCACGAGTATGTGTGCAATGTTCACAGCGTTGGGTTCTTGCAGCATTGGCTTCGCTCGTACATGAAATAAAATCACAGACATGCGCGGATGTAAAGCTTCGCATGCAGCTGTGGGATAGCAAGAAAGCTACACCCTTGAGCAGCATTGCATCGCCACATCACCCACGGAGTGTGGAAAGTATCAGTCAGCGATACTGTGTAGTCTCCTCCCTAGCTAAAACAAGGGAATCGGACTACGAATGCTGCAAACTGCACTTAGGAACAGGGGATGCAAGGCACGATACTCAGTGCTGGCTTTTACTTTTGTTGGCCGCGCGATCGTGTCTAAACCCGTCAAAACATAACGTGAACATCGATAAGTATGTACCCTTGTTCCGGACGAGTCCAAATATCCACTCTGTTTACAGAGGGGCACGCAGCAGTAGGTAGGCATCACACACGTGGTCGAAAATGCACGCGCTGCACGCCAGTCACGCGATGTCAACTGGTATCAACGCTGCCGCCGCCAACCCTGCAAGATGGCGGCTGACGCTGATTGCCGCTGCGTTCAACAGATGGCGCTGTTTTTTGTAAAGGGTCTATACAGGTGTTTCGAAGACCGTGTTTCTGATTTTTGCAGAAGCCACTTGTAAAATGACCACCACAAACTCTCGGTTGCCCGCAGAAGATCAGCTTCTCATAAAACTGATGAGATTGCGCTTAGGCCTCCTTTATGGGAACCTGGCTAGGAGGTTTAAACCTCTGTCACTAGAATTGGTGACATAGTGAGGAATATGCTTAGGATCCTAAAGAAGATAGTGAACTATATTGTTGTCTGGCTGCCATGGTCATGCATTCAAAGCAGTATGCCTGCCTCTTTTGTTGAAGGTGGGTACAGCAAGACGACCTGCATCTTTGATTGTACGGAAATCCTTCTGCAGAGGCCTAGGAAGCTGATGGCTCGAGCTCAAACATTCAGCTCCTACAAAGCAAATAACACAGTCAAAGTTTTTACAGTTATTGCCCCCAATGGCTTCATCATGTATGTGTCAAATGTGTATGGTGGGAGGGCTTCTGATGAATATATTGTGCGGCACTGCGGAGTCGAGGACCACCTCCAGCGTGGCTACAAAATTATGGCCGATCATGGGTTCACTTTGGAAACCCACCTGGAACTGCAAGGGGTGAAGCTGAACATGCCAGCTTTCACAAAGGGGAAGACCATTGCATGACATGAACCCTAATGCCGTCATTGTTTATTCATGTCCTTTCTGCAAATGCTTTGTTAGTTACACTCTTGGAGATAACTAGGGCTGGGTGTTGATTTTAAGTTTTAGCCCGTTTCATTGTTTTTCAATAGTCGAATTTTCGGTTGCACTGATTTTCAGGTACAATATATTGTGAAAAGGGCAGGAACACCTGTCCTTCATTGCTTTCTTTTGCTGCGAGATAAACAATGCAATGCACATTTTCAGCTGGGGATAAACTTGAACCTTCAATTTAGAACACTCAAATGAAAGAATATTACTCCTAACTATGAAGGCGAAGAGGTTTCCTGATGTTATCTGGCATGAGCAGGGTCATTTACTTCACAATCATTCCTGCAGTGCTAAACAGATGCTTGTAAGGCGTTGAACAAGGACACACGCAACTTTTTTCATGACTGACTCGACTTGTAGAACGAGGAAGCCTAACGAATACAACAATATAATAGAACATAAGAAACGGGCCTTGTGAAGGTCCAGCTATTGCTCCAGCTAACTAAATAAATGCATATTGGTAAGGTCATGGCTACATGAAGTACCTAACATCATGACTGCTGGCACCACTTGGGTAGCCTGAAGCAAGCACCTATATGCAACTTTCTAGGAGTTGCCCGCAGGGGAAAAAAGTAGAGCTAAGAACCCATCTGTAGACCAACACTCGTCATCATGCTGATGAGCAGTCTTTCACTATCTTTCAGTTCCGTTTCGCTTCACTTTCAGTTCTCAGTGCTCTCTTTAATTAAAGGAAACGTACGAGCAGTGCTTCTGCCTGGCAGAAAATCAATGACCTTTTCCCCATTCCCTTTCATGCTCTGTCCTCCTCCTTACCTGAAAGGAGCAGGTCTGGGCAGCACCTTCCAGATAGCAAGGCTGTAGGGCTGATTTTTTTATGTCACCTAAACAGGCAAATGTGCACAGACTGGATACAAGTGTTGCGGCAGCACTTAGACAAAACTTGTGTCCTCAATAGGTGCGTTCGATTTACCTGCACCTCCTGCACTGTTGCAGAAGTGTTGCCTTGAGCGCATTTGATTTGAGGGTGCAGCCCTGGGGGTCTGCACCGCGCTGTTTGATTTACAGAAGTGTAGCGCCATTTCTACACCTGGCGTAAACTTTCTACACTCGCTCCTTTTGGCGGTGTAGGCGAGTGCACGATAACAGACGACGTTGCAGACAACAAAATGGACTCCCAAACGATTCGCGCTATCATTGGCAACAAAGAAACCATTCTGTCTCGCATTTACGGGGAGGATGGTAAGCCTGCACTTGACAGCAGCTTGCCGCTTTTGATCACAGAAGGTAAGTGACAGGTACTGTTGTCAACACGAGCAACACTTAAACTGTCTCGTGCGTTTTCTAGACGGGGTCCGGGTCCGAGTGGCGCCATCAGAATCCTCTACGGACGTGAACAAAGAAGATGACGAAAGCGGAGGAAATGTTTGAGAAGACAACAAGTCGAAATATCTGATAGTTGTACAAAAACTCTAAAGGCCATGGAGCACAAAATAAAAAGCAATTGTGGCTCAAGTTAGCCAGACACTCACGAGGCATTTCCAAAAAAGCCCGTCACCCACCTGCAAGTTCAAAACAAATGAAAAACGTTGCAGCGGGCCTACATGCGAACGGAAAAGCGAAATGCGACGTCTGGAAGTGGTTGGGTGACGTACAAGTTTCAGAGGTAATTAACTTTGCCTCCATGACCGGGAAAACAATGAAGATACGATGCACGGGATCAATGGGGATAGAGAGGGAGCTAGGACCAAAGCTGCTTTCCGCATACCAAAATGGGCACACAACAATCGTACGCCAGACGGCAGTGGCTGTCGCTGCAACACGCAGGATGGCGACGACCACATGCAAAAGGTCTATACCGTAGGGGAGCCAGCAGGATGTGCTTTTCAAATGTGAACCAGACCCAGGGTTTTCCCCACGATAGCGGCAGTGGCTCTGTCGCCCACTAGCCCAACTGATCGCCAATCTTTGTGATGTGCTAGCCACCCCTATATTTTATCGCGGATAAACAAAAAGATGCGGTCTTTGAAACATATAATGCTTTGGAATGGCAGAACCACGCTTATCAGACTGATGCCTGCATTTGGCAACATTACTGTGCGGGCACAGTGAGCTCAAGAAAGCGCAGAAGAACAGTGTGCAGTATTTCAGTGCTTAAAACCCCTTCCTCTTAGTTCACCCCGCCCCCAGTTCTTCTTCTTCCTCCTCCTCCTCCTCCTCCCCTCACTCTCTCTCTCTCTTTCTCTCTCTCAATGTCCACCTCTCGAAGCTTTGGGGGAAAAACTCTGACCAGACCAAAAAGCGTTCCGTGGACCGTGGATAACTTGCTAACTAAAAAGTGTTCCGTGGATAACTTGCATTGGAAATTGGAAAATAAATTTTCCAAGTTTGTCAGTGATGAGGATCGGCATCTTTGAGAAGAGTCAAGCGACCGTATGCTTTAAACATTGCTGAATTGGTGTCTGCAGCGTAGTACAGCCTCCCACATGGCATGGTTGTTCCTGCCTTCAAAAAGTGTTTGTGATTGAATTAGGTACCTCCACAGTGCAAATAAAGATGTCATCTGGGAAGCTCCATTTCTGATCTAAAACTTGCAAAGGAAACAGTCACAGAATAACCAAAGGCAAGGCAATCAAAAGTTAATGGCAAGTGCCTGCTCCACCCAAGGAGCCTCCTGCAGTCGGGAGGTGCCATGCCACTTGCCCGTCACTTTCTTGGTTGAATACTGGAAGACCTTTAACTACAGTTGGGGCCCAGTTCGTGTTGTATAAGGAAATGGTGGATTCTGGGCCTGAACTCGGATTGCCGAAATCCAACCTCGCATGGTTCTCAGCCTGCTGTATTCTGGAAAGCATCCATCTTTAGAGTCGAATTTTACAGTTGGTGCGTTAGTGTGCAATTTTTCTTTCCACCCCGACTTAGGGCAGTTGCCTTTTGAACATTTTGGTGTTCTTCACTTTTGAGGAACTGAGGACATTGAGGAATTGAGGAGAACCAGCACAGTACTTTCCTAGGTATGCAGCAAGGGCAAAAAGCTTCTAAAAAAGAAAACACCGATGTGGAAGAAAAACCACATTGTCCCTGTGAATGCAGAGTTCACAGAAGAGTTCGGACCTCTACCAGACAAAACTGCCATCGCCATATACCTACTTCAAGATTTTCCAAGATGACTCCATCTTCAGGAACTTTGCTTGACAAAAATCTTTATTTGGTACAGAACAGTGGAAACTCTGTCAAGACAACAGCAAAGTAGGTGGAGAAGTTAAGTGGCATTTATGCCGTTTACAGTGTTTTCATGGTTCCATTCCACAAAATCTACCGGAGCCATGCCAAGTATCACGGACCCAGTGATGTGATTGGCCTAAGACGTTTTGGAGCACCTTTCGGAGCAGCCAAAACAGCGTTTTGGAGCAGCAAAAGTGGCCTTTGGAGCAGCCAAAACAATGTTTTGGAGCAGCAAAAATGGCTTTTGGAGCCGCCAAAACAGTGTTTCGGAGCACCAAAAGTGGCTTTCGGAGCAGATATTCTTAGAAAAATAAAAATATTCGTTTTAGGTGCTGGACAAACGAAGGGCACTTTGCTCGCCGAAATAAACGGATTATGGTCAAGTTATTAGACCTTTCAGTTACACATTTTGCAATGCTTCAGTTAAATTATACATATATATGTACCCACTAAAGATAACTTCACATATTAAAATTTATTTGAAAATGACCAGCTTAGTAGTAAATATCACAGCATTAGGTTGACTAGTGATATAATATAATAAATGGAAGCAGTCTCCGAGTGATGAAACACATAGCTACTGCAGTGCAATGTAAAATTGCACACAAGAAAAGGATGCATTACAAATAGTGGGTATTTTTTGCTTTTCGAAACTTTCTACAAAGCTGCTGCAAGCTTCGCTTTGGCTTAGGCTAGTAATGAATGTCCACTTTCAACGTCTCGAAACAGACATTGAGACATCCCACAAGTGTACAGTGCTGTAGGCGTTGCCGAGCAATTCTGAAAAACCGCTTGCCACCGTTTTACTGGTTCCCGACGTGCCAGATTTTCGTCAAAAGTAAGAAAGCGTAAAACAATGAATTGCAAGAGTCCCGGCTCGTGCCTCTGTCGTGCAGTCATGTTCACATGCACGTGAGGGCAACATCAGCAGGCTTGCAGCTGCACGTGCTTCGTCGCGCGAGCGGAGATGGCTGTTCGATCGAAACCGAAACCATGCCTCTCCGCTCTGTCGCCAACTGGTTTCCAAAAATGTATGCAAAATGTAACTGCCCAGCATGCGACAATAAACAGTCCGGCGGCGCGTGCTTGCAAGGCCGGCAGGCGAGGTACAAGCGAAACATACAGAAAAAAAGAACCTGAGCGCATCGATACACAACATCGCGAGTCGCGGGGTCAAAACGTTCTTGGAGCGCTTTGTGCAATGACTGAACTCGAGACAAACAAGCGCGCTGTGCGGGTTCAGCGTGCAGACATTGCCTTCTTTGCTTTAGCTCACTTCTCTACACCAACTTTCTTTCGCGACAAATTTTTTATGTACCGGGGTCCCTTTCGAAAGAAAGCCTACCAAGAGAAACCTAGGTAATCAATACTTCCACACAGCAGTCTTTGAGTTAAAAAGGTATTTTTGTAGTAGCGTATGTTTTAAACACCATTAATGTTGATGAACATGCGGCGGTCCTTATGTTTCAGTTTAGGATGCTCCATATCTGTAGCAACATGCGGACTGGCAGGCAGGGACCAAGTAGTTTTCCCACGGCCGTTGCTTTCAGAAGCGAGTGCTTCAGTTCAAAAATAACTCCCACCGCGCAAAAAGGTTTGTTTCACAGCGTGACGGCATGGCTGGTACCCAACACGTTAGCGTTGGAGCGTCCGCACACGCCCCCATCTATCGTTGAAAAAATAAAAAAAAAACAAAAAAAAAACGCGAGACCAGATTTACGAGACGACGAGAGCGCGAAAGAAGAGACGGCAGGAAAAACTATGCGAGACTGGATGTACGATTGATGTAACTAAAGCAAGGGTGCAGGCGAGCTGGTTCAATGCTGACATTGGAGTTTTGCGCCTGTCCTACGTCCCTTCTTTTCCCCGGCTCCAGGGTTACAATGACACGATTGATGCAGGGTACTTTGTGTCGGGCGGCCGCTTGCGCCACCTAGCTCACGCATGCTCAATTACGGTACTCAGTTTAGTTTCGGTTTTAAAGGCGACCTAAATTGGTCCTTTGGCGCAGGCTTGGCGCAGATTACCCATATTTTGGCGAAATGTAGCAGGATGTATCAGGGTTAGCCCCTTGGCGCAGTTTGGCGCAATTGGCGCAGCAATCACATCACTGCGGACCTGTTGCTGACATGATGCCAAGTAACTGATTCAGCAAACCGAGGACACAGTTTTATGTCAATGACAACACTACAATGAATGCACCTGGAGATCCTGGCCACGATAGATTGTTCCAAGGTTCAACCACTTGTTATCTGGGGATCAGAAGACATGACTAAAACTTAGCTTGAAGAGCTCAATGTCATGGATTAAATTATCATTCAATCTGAAGGACAGTGCGCGCTAAAGCAGTAAATAAGAATTAAGCCCCCCAAGTGGGGGATCAAGATGTTTCTAGTCAGCTTCTCAATGTTGTTTAATACTTCTACCCATTGCTCCTGACACGCCCTTTTGTATTTTCACTAACTATTTTACTCCTAACTCTTCAGTGTACGTAAAATCCCGAGAGATGCCCCACCCCCGAAACATAGCCCACCCCTATTTTTGGCTTGATTTGCTATATTGTTTTAAACACCGAAAGATATCTTATTCCTAGTAATAGTGGTGTTGTGATCCACGATGGCCTCGGCTTAAATGCGGCTAGTTATCTATGGCGGGATATAAGCGAACGTTGCTGACTGGGAAGTACAGTCATTTTTGCTTCGTTGCCCCTCGCCACCATAACAAGCACGGAGGGGACACGACCTAAAAATAGCAATTTTTTAAAAATGTTTCTTAATTCTAGATTGAAAGTTAGCCCACTCCATATTTTCACCCGGTTTGCTCTTGATGCTAGGTGGGCAATCTCTCAAGATTTTACGGTACATTTTTCCATTGCCGCCGCCACTGCATCTGCAGGGTGGCCAAGGGCCATGTCAAGAAGATTTATCACCTTTTTGCAGCCTCCCCCCATTTTCTGTTGAATGGGAAAATAAACTATTTGATTTGATTTGATTTGATTTGCACAAACTGGTGTTAGTGGATTTATTTATGCATTTGACGTGTGTGTGGGCAAAGGAACTATCACCCAACTGCCGAACCTGGGCATTTGTGAGGACATTGTGCCCAAATCTGACAGACTCCGTGCCACAAAGCAAGGGCACCAAAGTGTCTTTTGACAATTGGTTTGCATCACATAGACTCGTACGTGCTCCGATAGAGGACTTATCTCTCTCGGCACAGTGCAGCATGACCGTCTCTCGAGTTCCTCATTCAAAGACGATGAGGCCTTGGAAAAGGAGGGTTGTGGAAGCTTTGTGGGGTAGCTAAAATGAAGAACAATATCACAACCAGGGTTCTCCCCACGGTGGGCGGCAGTGGCTTTGCCGCCCACCGTGGGCTTTGCCGCCCACCAAAAAAAAAAGAATGCGCGCGCGCCCACGCCTCCTCCTCCTCCTCCTCCTCCTCCTCCTCCTCCTCCTCCCCCCCCCCCCCCCCCCCCCGGATAATGTCCACCCCTCAGAAATCCCTGGGGAGAACCCTGATCACAACCATAAATTACTTTGGAAATGTAATTTAATTATTTTCCACCTTTTTCCTCCAAAGTAACTAAATTGGAATTTAGAACAATAAGTGCTAGCATAAAAAATTAATTAAAATTATTCATTACTATTGAAAAGGAATTCAATTAGGTACTTCACAATTACTTTCCACGCCAACATATATTAGTTCATAATGTAACAATCAGCATACAGTGTACTATGCAAAAATATCATGAGAGTGCTGGTTTAACTGACTTCAAACCCTAACAAACATGGCTGCCAGCATTTGCGAGTACTGTCGAGACCGGTTATATAACAAAGTCAACGGCAATCAGAAATCACTTCGCTATATCCGGTATTTCGTTATAACTGACTTCAGTTAACGAAGTGAAAAAGGGAATGGAAAATCGTTATCGCTTCGCTGTAGCCGCTATTTCGTTATAACCATGAATGTGAATGTTTCACGTTCACGGAGTTGTTTATAGGAAGATATATTTGGCATTTTTGGCAGCAAACGTCTGTTGCACAAAGTCATCTTAGGAAGGATTGCATGGGAGCATGTTTACATGCACGGCATTGTTCCTGCCATAAACACAATGTCCTGCTGGAGGACACAGAAGACAATGGGTTTTTCTCTTACCAGCAGAAGAATAAGAAGTTTGAAGGAGGCCTAAAAGGAGAGAACTATTTCTGTCAAGCTCAACGACCACAGGCAACTGAACCACATGATTCAGCGGCACACGCCTGCTCTTCGTGAGAAGCTGAGTCAGACAGCTGGACATTGGGAAACAAGCCAAACTGTCGTCAAGGCGATCACTAAAGCGTAGGCATGTGCCAAGCACCAGTCCTCAGGAACTCTGCGAAGCAGTGATCTCACGTTGACTACAAACACAGATGAGAGCCCAGTGTGGCCCTTGCCATACCTGGCAAGGGCCATACCAACATGACCTTGATTCTTGGGAAGTTCGTAGAGAGACTGAACAGCATGCAACTAAAACCCTGGCAGCACCAAGCCACCCAAACTCATTGAGAGCTTACGTGTTGTGCTGCTGCATAGATGCCCCCACATGCCCTTCTGTCAAAAACCTTGTACTCTTTAACGGGTACTATGGATGTCCATGGTGTCTCAGCACAGGAGATTGTCGATGATAAGTACCCATGGAGCACAAAATTTTGGCCAAACATTGGCTAATGACTAGTATTTGCTTTACACCTGCTTGGCCAGTTTGACCATTGGCAAAATGCTTGCTTCCGGTGATGCTAAGATGACTGGGAAGCATCTGGTCACAGATATCTCTTTTTTCATTGGCCACCAGTGTTCAGAAGCTATAATAAGGTTGATAGCTGGGCTAGTTGGTAATCGTTGTACATATTGGAATAAAACAGCGCACAGATACAAAAAGGAAGAGACAAACCAGACAGGACAGAGCGCTCTGTCCTGTCTGGTTTGTCTCTTCCTTTTTGTATCTGTGCGCTGTTTTATTCCAATATGTTCAGAAGCTATTTGGCCCTTGTCTGGCCACAGAGTTACCATTTTCCACTTGTTCAGTTCAGAAGCTGTTCAGTGCTTGTTTCGCCATGGATGTACTGTTTTCCCCTTGGCCAACAGTGTTCAGATGATGTTTGACAATTTTTTGGCCACGGACATATCTTTTTCCCTTTGCCAAACGTTCAGAAGATGTTTGGTACTGGTGTGGCCATGGACGTACCATTGCCCTCTTGGCCAATAGTGTTTGCTGGATAACTGGCTTCTCGTAGCCGTGATATTTGTCGGCCAAAGCTTTGAGATCGTTGGTGTTGACAGGATTTGTGTAACGCAGACACTAGAGCCATGCTGGCAACACTTCTCTTGATAGTTCTTGAGTGCCCAGACGTGAAGGGATGAAACCCTTTAGCTGACCGAGGCTCGAATCTCCAGCACACGTGTCCTGGAGTGAACGTAAGCCCAAGGTCTAGCAATTTTATCTTTTTGTCGACCAGGAATTCATGTGTGGAAATGAGGTCAGCGCCACTTTCTTGGAAACACTGCAGAACTGCATGTCTTCGTCCACTTGCGTGGTCCTCGATCTCTATGCCACAAAGTACTAGGAAATCATCCACATATCAAAAGATGGCCATTACCCTTGAATCCTTCAAATTGTTCTTAATCAACTTGCCGCAGGCCACCAGGAATAGATCACATAATTTCGACGCTACCCGAGAACCGATACAAACTCCACTTCTTTGCACATAGTGTTGACCCTGATATTGTGCTACTGTTGCCGACAAATAGACATCTAATAATTCCAAGAACGTGTCCACATTTATCCCAATTGCATTCTGAAATGCAGTGATGGTATCTCGGTGAAAGATCACAAAATTTCCATGAGGGGATTGAATAATACGTATTGTCTACGTTTATGGAAAAACTGCACACAACATTAGCTCCATTGGCCTGAAAATAAGCAATAAGTTGTTCTGAATTGCTTATTCTGTAAGGACCATCAATTTGTAGCAGGGACAGGTTATTTGCTAGGTAGGACGAAAGATGGGTTTGCCAGGTTCCATGTTCAGACACTATGACCAGAAACGGTACGTCCTGTTTATCAGTCTTTGCCGAGAAAAACACTTCTAAATGGCTCTCCTTTGTTTTCCTGAGTTTGGTGCTTAAGCTGGTTAAGTTATTATGATTCAGCAGCCTCGGGGCCACCTGCTTGGCTTTTTTGGTTTGTCTATCATCAACCGGAAGAAAGATTTTTACCAAAGCTGCAGTGGCTCGCTTGCTGTATGCGGCTGGATCCAGGACAACAAATCCACCTTCCTTGTCAGAAACCCACAAATTTAGGTCTTTGTAAATGAGCTCTTGAACTATGGGACCGAAGCTCATACAGTTGAACCTCGATTTAACAAAGTGACCGGGACCCGCTAATTATTTCGTTAAATCGGGAACTTTGTAAAATCGAGGAAGGGAGACCTCGCGCATAGGCTGCGCGGGGAATCCGAATTTGTTCGTTAAATCGGGCTTCGCTAAATCGAGGTTCAACTGTACTTGCATTGTGCGAGTTTTTCTGGCTTGCAATGCGTTCCAAGTCCTTCACTGAGAATCTGCGGAACGTTGTTAGCATCAGCTTTGGATGCGATACTTCTTATGAGCGCAACCTTGTCGATGGGCTCCAGCCGTGGTTGTAAGGCCAATTTCGGCCCCTGATCGAGCAGGTTTCCGGCTCCGTCAGAGATGTTAACTTCCCCGATGATCTGAAGGGTTGTTTGTTAAGATCCTTTTTCCCTTGCTTTGTTAGGTGTTTTTTCAAATAAGGAAGGTACCATTCTCGTCCAATGGTGGTTCAAAATTACAACAACAAAATGGGAGGCGTTCACCTCTGCGACAGGATGATGTCGTTTTACAGCCAACACCGCCATACCTCAAGATGGAGCCTCAGGACGATGATTCACCTCGTTGACCTGCCCTGCGTGATTGCATGGATCGAGTACCGTGCGAACAAGAATTCAAAATCAATGTGGCTGAGTCACTTCTCAGTACCACACTTGAAGAGGATTCAAACTCCAGCGATGAAGACACGGTGGAAGTTCCGCGCAAGAGAGTCAAGCTGCTGCTAAGCTTGCTAGTCCGGATGGCGTAGGCACATCACATGCCAAACAAAGACGACATCAAGAATGCTGCACGATGCAGGAACCCTGGCTGCTCAAAGAAGACTCAGCTCCGTCCACGTCCTGTGATATCTACCTCTGCATTGAAACTGACCGGCACTGCTTTGATTTTCATACCAAGAAATGAGCCTCATTTTTTTGTCAGTATCACTCCAGTTTTGTTATTCTTCCACCCGAAACCTACCGTAGAATACTGTGCTATCCGCCCATACCACACTAAGCGCCCATACCCAAATTTGCAAGATCTGAGAAAATATGCACAGTACATCGATATGTAAAATTGAGGACCGGACAAGCGCCCATCCCCCATTTTTTCGAGATTATCTCTAAATTTTGAGTGGGTGCTTGCCCGGTATTTTATGGTAACTTGTAAAAAATAACTCATAAAATGTTGAATAAAATATGCGTTCATTTTCTTGACTTGAAGTGCAAAGTCCCACTGTCCATGTGGATAGGACATCCATTTTTACTAAACCTACAAACTAATACCAAAAAAAAATCAGAAATGCTCGAACTAATCTCTACCGAAACAGTTAATGGTACTTAATCTTAAAGGGAGTGTCCGGCGAAATTTTGCCTTCAGTAAAACAATTGAAATCTGTTGTCATTGTGTCCAGACATACCTTCCGCACAATATCCTGAATTTCTTATGCTCCCTTGCATGGGTAAAAAAATTTTAATCCAAATCGAAACCGCTCAAACTTTGTCTGCAAATAAACGGCATTTTCGTTGGCAACATTGTCAAGAGCAGACGCTCTGACGTCAAATCAGTCATCGTGGCCCTCCTCGCGTGTTGTCAAGTGCAGTGCAGTTGTCTCTGATCCGTTCTTTTTAACGTGGCTATGCTCTAGACCTCATTTTTATGAATGGGCGGTGACTTCTGTTGTGCAGTGGGGTGCCACAACAATTGGGGTGCGAACGAAGACGTGACGTCTTATGTGTTTCCACGAGACCTGTAGCGGCGAGCAAGATGGAGTGCCGCGGTGCATCGGGTGCACTGGGTTCCTACGAAAGCATCTCGCTTGTGCAGGGCACTTCGCAGACGAGAGCTACGAGCTCATCTCCCGCCTTTGAAAGGAATTCGGTCTAGGGCAGAGGGTTCCGAGACTAAAGCCTTACACTGTGCCAACCATCTTCAACTACGTCGTTGCGCCACCAACCCCTCATCGTGGCGCGTTTCCGAAAAGGAGACGCAAGGACGTAAGTCAAATATTGGTTTCTAAAAGAATTCGGTTCTTTTAGTTAAAAAGTCACGACGCGTTTTCTATGACACACACTAGCTCCGACTCATGCCGTTTTGCTCACTGTGGAGACCACGGGGACCTGATCCATATGCGCGCGAGCACTGTCTCTGCTCTCATTACTGGTAGATTTACTTGAATTCCTAGTTCACAAGTACTTTTGACAAGTTTGAGTAATATATTGGCCGACTTTGGGTTTTGCGTGTTGAAGTTGCGTGAGAATAGGAGACGAATGATGCGATGTGCGACACTGTTTACAAACGCAGGCTGTCGATGAAGCCATCGCCGAACGAGCGGCGATGGGTGCTGCCAATTCGGTCCCGGATCCAAACCCAAACCCCAGCCCAGTTGGAAATGGAGACCTTGTTCCAGACTGGGAGCAGTCTTCCATGGATGTCTCTGAACCAAAGGTTGAGCCGACTCCACGAAATACCTGTGTCTGCATACAAACGGACCCTGTGCAAACATGCACACGATGGAACCGGACAAAGATAAAAGTCAGGTGCATAGGTGAGGATATATCAATATTTGTTGGGCTAGTTGGTTCATGATGCAAGGAAATGGACAAGGACAAGCACTTGCTTGTGATTGTCTTTTTTTCTTGTTTTTTTTTAAACGAGGGTATATCTCATGCTTTGTTCCTATCTAAAATGTGGAGACCACATGCATATGCAGAAACAGGTTGTCAAGATTTCAAAGTTCGGGGAATCTGCCCTTTGCAGTATCTTTGCAACAGGAATAAAACCAGAGGTCCAATTTGAATCTGATAATGGCGGTGGACCTTTTCTGCATAGAGACAGTACCGAGCAGCAGTGTACGGTCTGCGGGCAAGGGCTTGTTTGATCAGCTTAGTTACAGTCCTGCATTCTGATTTTTGTCTTTGCTGAGAGTAAAGCCTGGGTCACACATTTGCGTTCGAGTGTGGTGTGGTCAGCTGCAAAAAAACCGGATGCAGAACATTGCAGAAGACGTTTGTGGAAGGCATGTACACAGAGTAGCGTAGAATGTTATCGGCGCTTGCGGCTCACCAGTAGCAAGCGATATTCACGGAAAGCATGCCGGCGCCCGGCAGCTGCCGGCAGCCATATCCACATGGCTCTTTGAAGTTCTCCGCTGGTCCGCACGACTCTGGCTGCTCGTACTCTCCAAAACCTTGGAAAGAGCTGCTTCTGAGTCCTGACGTGCTCCTGAACAAGACAGACCTTGTCCCTTGTCACATTGAAGATGGCGGTGACAACAACAGATGTTCAAAGACTACCACTAGAAAGTTTTTATGCAAATGGTCTGAGAAAACGACCTCGAGCCCGTGATCTGAGAACGTCACAAATCCTGATGAGGGTTTGACGAATGCGACAATAACAAAAAAGTCGGGAAAGGCAAATAATAATCCAGTGGAACTCATTAAGCTGAATCCCAAGTTTCCATCCTCTGCTCCAGCTAATTTAGTTTTAATTTACTCTGTTCACTGTGCCATCACACAGATAAAAGCTATCCAAAGATGGACTAAACAAGAAAGCCGACATAAAAATATAAACTTATACAGCCGTTCATATAAATCTTTCCACCAATGCACAAATATCCTTGCTAAATATCGAGTTTGAAAAAGAGATTGTCAGAATATTGAAGTCTGTCATATACTAGCAGTAGTCTTATTCAGAACTTTTTACTGGAAGGTGGAGTTGTTACATCAACCCTTATCAAGTTTGTTTGTTTATTGTTTTGTTTTTTGTCCTGTTTAAAATTGTTTATGCTGGTCAAACCTATAAACCAAGTTCATTGTGACGTGGTCATGGAGGAGGAGCCATAACTTCACAAGCACCCAACTTCATTGGGAGGAATCTTCACTGTGACATCACAATTCATGGGACTTGTTAACTCAGAACTTTATATATTTTGAGAATCACAGACGTCCCCAGAGGGAATTCCAGGGAGTCCGCACAACATTGAATGCGGAGCTATCTTTTCGGGAAAAAAGCCGAACAAATATACATATTAAATTCAGAGATATCCGTATTCAAAATACATAAATCACATGCATTATTTCATCATAAATCGTTTGCATTGATTTGTAACTCTGGAAGGGCATTCGAGGTTCGCACCGTTCCAGCTTTGTTGTTTTTCTCCGACGACGACGGCGGACAGAAGTGGCTGTGCCTTAACTCCGGCGGCGAAGCGGAAAAAACAAGGGGCTCGCTGCCCGCATGTTTACACGTAGGCATTCCTGTGGAATGCCTACGTGTAAACATGACGGCCTGCTGGCGGTGGAGGCGGCGCAGACGGCCGGTGGGGCCAACTCGGACCGACAGCTCGACATGCTGATTGATTTCATGTTTGCAAATTGAGTGTTGGTCCAGGGAGCAACAGATTCCACGCTGACCACCGTGGAGAGGATGGCCCTCTGGGACGCGATCACGGGCCGCCTCAAGGTAGAAGGTCCCGCATGGAAAAAACGGGTAGAGTGGAAAAACCTGTGGAATGCCTACGTGTAAACACGACGGCCTGCTGGCGGTGGAGGCGGCGCAGACGGCCGGTGGGGCCAACTCGGACCGATAGCTCGACATGCTGATTGATTTCATGTTTGCAAATTGAGTGTTGGTCCAGGGAGCAACAGATTCCACGCTGACCACCGTGGAGAGGATGGCCCTCTGGGACGTGATCATGGGCCGCCTCAAGGTAGAAGGTACCGCGTGGAAAGAATGGGTAGAGGGGAAAAACCTGTGGACTGCCTACGTGTAAACACGACGGCCTGCTGGCGGTGGAGGCGGCGCAGACGGCCGGTGGGGCCAACTCGGACCGACAGCTCGACATGCTGATTGATTTCATGTTTGCAAATTGAGTGTTGGTCCAGGGAGCAACAGATTCCACGCTGACCACCGTGGAGAGGATGGCCCTCTGGGACGTGATCACGGGCCGCCTCAAGGTAGAAGGTACCGTGTGAAAAGAACGGGTAGAGTGGAAAAACCTGTGGAATGCCTACGTGTAAACACGACGGCCTGCTGGCGGTGGAGGCGGCGCAGACGGCCGGTGGGGCCAACTCGGACCGACAGCTCGACATGCTGATTGATTTCATGTTTGCAAATTGAGTGTTGGTCCAGGGAGCAACAGATGATGTTAACAGGAGACATATGCATTCGGTAATTCTTGTATGCATCGAAAAAAACAATCAATGGCTTGTACAGCCTCCTGCAATTTGAAAGACCCACTTCTGCTCCTTTCCTGCTGGCCACCTCACGGTCCATTGTAATAGGTGTACATGTGCTCAGCTATTTGATGACATTAGGATTTTAGCGCGGCACAGGAACAAGTCTGCCAGGGAAAATGACAAGGCTTTTTTATTGCTAGCTGTGACAAGGTATGTGTGTAACCGCTCCGTCCATAGCCCTAGCAAGTGACAAAGTGGGTTTTATTAGGAAGACGGGCAAGTATGTGTAAGCGTGTGTCGGTATGATGGGAGAGGGGTGTGCTATCGGTTTGAATGTGTTTGGTTTCTGTCCGGTTCTTTTAGGGGCGAAGCTCCTTAGGGGCTGGCCATGTCCGTCCGCCGTCCGTTGTCCGCCGTAGGCCGGCGTCGGGTGCTCGTGCTTCTGCTCGTGAGATCACGTGCTCACGCTGACCACCGGGAGAGGATGGCCCTCTGGGACTCGATCACGGGCCGCCTCAAGGTAGAAGGTCTCGCGGGGATAGAACGGGTAGAGTGGAAAAACCTGTGGAATGCCTACGTGTAAACACGACGGCCTGCTGGCGGTGGAGGCGGCGCAGACGGCCGGTGGGGCCAACTCGGACCGACAGCTCGACATGCTGATTGATTTCATGTTTGCAAATTGAGTGTTGGTCCAGGGAGCAACAGATTCCACGCTGACCACCGTGGAGAGGATGGCCCTCTGGGACGCGATCACGGGCCGCCTCAAGGTAGAAGGTCTCGCGGGGATAGAACGGGTAGAGTGGAAAAACCTGTGGAATGCCTACGTGTAAACACGACGGCCTGCTGGCGGTGGAGGCGGCGCAGACGGCCGGTGGGGCCAACTCGGACCGACAGCTCGACATGCTGATTGATTTCATGTTTGCAAATTGAGTGTTGGTCCAGGGAGCAACAGATTCCACGCTGACCACCGTGGAGAGGATGGCCCTCTGGGACGCGATCACAGGCCGCCTCAAGGTAGAAGGTCCCGCGGGGATAGAACGGGTAGAGTGGAAAAACCTGTGGAATGCCTACGTGTAAACACGACGGCCTGCTGGCGGTGGAGGCGGCGCAGACGGCCGGTGGGGCCAACTCGGACCGACAGCTCGACATGCTGATTGATTTCATGTTTGCAAATTGAGTGTTGGTCCAGGGAGCAACTGAGTCCCCGCTGACCACCGTGGAGAGGAAGGCCCTCTGGGACGTGATAATGGGCCGCCTCAAGGTAGAAGGTCCCGCGTGGATAGAACGGGTAGAGTGGAAAAACCTGTGGAATGCCTACGTGTAAACACGACGGCCTGCTGGCGGTGGAGGCGGCGCAGACGGCTGGTGGGGCCAACTCGGACCGACAGCTCGACATGCTGATTGATTTCATGTTTGCAAATTGAGTGTTGGTCCAGGGAGCAACAGATTCCACGCTGACCCCCGTGGAGAGGATGGCCCTCTGGGACGTGATCACGGGCCGCCTCAAGGTAGAAGGTCCCGCGGGGATAGAACGGGTAGAGTGGAAAAACCTGTGGAATGCCGCGTGTGTTCCGCGCATAAACACGACGGCCTGCTGGCGGTGGAGGCGGTGCGGACGGGTGGTGGGGCCAACTCGGACCGACAGCTCGACATGCTGATTGATTTCATGTTTGCAAATCGAGTGTTGGTCCAGGGAGCAACAGAGTCCACGCTGACCACCCTGGAGAGGACGGCCCTCTGGGACGTGATAATGGGCCGCCTCAGGGTAGAAGGTCCCGCGGGGAAAGAACGGGTAGAGGGGAAAAACCTGTAGAATGCCGCGTGTGTTCCGCGTATAAGCCCGACGGCCTGCTGGTGGTGGCGGCGGTGCGGACGGGCAGTGAGGCCAACTCGGACCGACAGCTCAACATGCTGATTGATTTCATGTTTGCAGGAATCCAGTCTGCTGCAAACCACAATGTGCACAAATTCTTTGCTTGACCATTAATATATGCGTTTTATATTGAAACATTTTGGACAACCAGCAAAAAAAAAATGAATACTGTTTTATGTTGCGAAGTAAGTGCACATTTTGCTTCAATGCAGTACAGGGGCAGCAGCGATCACAGTGAATCTGCTTCGCAGCCTCCACTGCCAGCAGAGCTGCTCACCAGTAGGAGAGCCTGGGAATGCCTCCAGAGGAGCCTCTTCAGCCGGCCAGCCAGTCAGCTCCTTCAGGAGGTGGACCACCGGCTGTTGATTGTGGTGGATAGAAACTCACTCCCTGTTACAGGAGACATATGCATTCGGTAATTCTTGTATGCATCGAAAAAAACAATCAATGGCTTGTACAGTCTCCTGCAATTTGAAAGACCCACTTCTGCTCCTTTCCTGCTGGCCACCTCACGGTCCATTGTAATAGGTGTACATGTGCTCAGCTATTTGATGACATTAGGATTTTAGCGCGGCACAGGAACAAGTCTGCCAGGGAAAATGACAAGGCTTTTTTTGCTAGCTGTGACAAGGTATGTGTGTAACCGCTCCGTCCATAGCCCTAGCAAGTGACAACGTGGTTTTTATTAGGAAGACGGGCAAGTATGTGTAAGCGTGTGTCGGTATGATGGGAGAGGGGTGTGCTATCGGTTTGAATGTTTTTGGTTTCTGTCCGGTTCTTTTACGGGCGAAGCTCCTTAGGGGCTGGCCATGTCCGTCCGCCATCCGTTGTCCGCCGTAGGCCGGCGTCGGGTGCTCATGCTTCTGCTCGTGAGATCACGTGCTCACGAGCACGTGAGCACATGTTCACGTGCTCGTGTAGGGAAAAAAAAAAAATTGGAAAAAAAAGATGAAAAAATTATGAAAAAAGAAAAAGAACAAAAAAAAGAAAAAGAAGAAAACCACTCATTCTCCTACTGACATGAATGAAAAGGCTCAAAGAAAAAGAAGAAAAAAAAGAGTAGGGGGTTCTGAGATGCCATCCCATCTGTCTGCTTAAAAAAAGAAAAAGAAGAAAACCACACATTCTCCTACTGACATGAATGAAAAGGCTCGGCATGCTGCGGCTCGGCGTCTACGCAGACAAGCACCACCAGAGCTTCGCCCCAAGCAACATCATTCACTATGTGGAGATGCGGTCAATTTTTATGTTTACTTGCTGTACCATGAACAAGTAAATTTTTCAGTTCCAAGTCAGCACAGTGTCTGTGCTCTCCTTCCACTGGTCCTTAGTCTTTTTTTGCACTGTTTTACTAATACCTTTTCAACATGACCAACCAACTAGCCAAACTAGATACCTTCTTGTTTATGCCCTCTTTGACTCCCACTTGGGGGATGCTTCTGACCGATGCTCGGGCGCAGTAACACTTCTTGGAATTTGGAAATAGGTTTGCCAAATGGCCCAGTCTAGCGTTTTGGGAATTGACTTCGTTTGGGGCTGGGGGTGACAAGCATTTTCGCCGCTTTGAGTCTTTTTTGTTTTTGTTTGTTTGTGCGTGTATAGCGATTGTATAGGAGCAGGTGTTTTGTCGAGTTTATTAAGAGCGCCGTTCGGTTGGAACTGGGACACGGCACGGCAGTCAACTTGGGAGGCTCGAGAGCGCAACTTTCTCTACCTCTCGGCTCCGGGTGTAGCCTCGGGCACCGCGGTAAAGGTGAAGACCCATCTGGACACTGAACGTGGCCAACTTCTGTGCTCCTGCTCTGCGCAGCCTTCCTCTGCCGGACTGCCTCAGTGCGTCGACCGTCCATGACACAACAGCGACTGAAGCCAACAATCACCGTCTCTGGTGCAGTGTGGCGAAGTCGAGACAAAATCCATCGCAAGCGACTGACTTCAAGTGCTCCCACGCCTCTGCGAACCTTGTCTTGCCGGACTACGCCGAAGTGCGGTTTCGTTCCTATTTCTCTTGTTATGTATTCTCTGTCTCGCCCATAGCTACTAAGTTTCTCTTGTATGCTTCCACTTGACTGAGACTGTGTCTGCATTCTCCTTTTAATTTAATCACCATCTTATTAGGCTTTTATTAGATGTTTCTAGTGCTCTTTTTTGTCATGTGCCTTGTCTCTGTCCCCCCGTGCCTGGAGCCCACGTACTGCGGGATAACGGGCGTCCAAACCCCCGCTGCGGTCTGCGGCGAGTGCGCTTCCCCTCTCGCTCCGCACCGCATTGTGTCTGTTGGCCGAAAACAACCCTCAGTGGTTGATGGAACACACAGCACATTCACCAAAGGTGATGGTTTGGTGTGGTGTATGGAGAGGAGGGGTCGTTGGTCCCTTCTTTTTCTCGACGACTGTGAGCGCCCATGCCTAGCTCCGAATGATACAGGAGCAAGTAATCCTTGAGCTGGAAGCATACCATATGCAAAAAGAAGTGTGCACATTTCAGGAGGATAGGGCGCCTGCGCACTTCGTTTGTGCGACAGTGGCTGAATGCGACCTTTCCAAGTCATTGGAAGGGTCGCGAGTCTTTCAGCATGTCGTGGACCTTCTGGACTTCCACCTGGCAGTCGCTCAAGCTCTCTGCTCAAAACCCAAAATAAGCGAAGCCACGGAAGAGGACAACCTCTCAAATGGCCAGATTTTACAGCCTTACAAGGTGGCAAAGCTTCCTGGTGAAAATAAGCGTCTAGATTCCTTTGACTACTGGCCCACCGTGGACACCCTGAAGACCCCCCGGATATGCAGGCTGTCGGGATGCAACTCGCGGTTGCGGACACGTTGCGAAAAATGCAAGGTTTACCTCTGCCTAACAAGCGAGAACAACTGCTTCAAGTTGTTTCATACTTCTCTGTGAGGCAAATGTGTCTGTGAAGCAATGTTTTCTTTTGCACCTATTTGTTTACAGTTGGTGAGACTCATACCAATAAAAGCCCGACCCACACATTTGTGTGGGCTTGTTTTGAAAGTGATAGAGTTGTTTTTTGTGTTTTTTTTAGCTTTAATATATGTTATGAGAGGCGCTCAATGCTCTGAAATTGCACAAGCAGTTTCATATTTGTGGTCAAGTTTTTTCCAGGCAGACAAGGGATGTATCAACTTTTCTGCGAAAAAGGCTCAATACAGTGAACTTTTGTTAGTTCGACCTCGGTTAATTCGACTTTTCGCTTAATTCGATAGTGTTCAAAAGTCCCGGCGAGCACCCATACATTTTGATGGGAAGAAAAGTTTGATAGTTCAAACTCGGGAGGACTCCGCATCGGATAATTCGTCCCGAGCGAATGTGCGCGGGCTCACGTTGCACGGCACCACGACAGAAAAAAACACCAACGTACGGCGAAACACGGGCACCTTGCTGCAAAGCCGAACGTGTGCAAATATGCGCCTACTCCTCTACGCTGTTGAGATGGATTGTAGCGAATGACACGAGCCAGCGCAACCAATCTGGTGTGGAGTAGCGCGGAGAACATAGCACGTGGTCGGGCGCAGAGACAGCGCATGCTCTCAAAGCGCTTTTCTGTTGCGTCGTGTGCGGTCTGCTCTGCGCGCCAGAAGTTTTCTATTCCCTTTTTTTTTTTTGTTATTTTTTTTCCATTGCCAACGGTCTGGCCGCCTGGCGCCAAAGTCGGCTCGTAAAGCTTTCATTTTTTCTTCTTTTTTTGTAGTGCGCGATTTTCCGGGGAAGTGACACTTAGTTACGTTGCGCAAACGACCATTTTCGCTTTTATTGCACACGGCACCGTTGATGCCAAGTCGCTGAGTGGCTGAGTTTAGAACAAAGTCCAAGCTTGGTTGCTACGTTGCAGCAGTTTCATTTAGCGGAAAGGCAACGGTTGGTTGACTTGAAATGGCATCACGCAGGAAGTAGACGTCGTTGTCCATTGGCACGAAGACGGCTATTCTTGAAGAGGTTGCGAAGGGTGTATCGAAGAAGGGGATCGCAGACAAGTATGGTTTGAAGAAAAGCATGCTTGCCACCTTGGTCACCAACAAGAAAAGGATCAAGGCTCAACGAAAAGAGCACTTCGACCAAGAAAGAAAACGGCTACGAACGTTGGTTCACCTGAACGTCGAAAAGGCTGTGCTCCAGTGGATCCATGACCATGAGAAGCCAAAACTTGCCTTTCAGCGGACCTTTCATCTGTGAAAAGGCTCAGGTATTTGCAAGCATGTCGACGCCCCTGACTTCATTTGGCTGGTTGTCAAGGTTCAAGAGTCGGCACCAGTTCACATTCCGTACAACCTGCGGCGAGTGGGCACATGTCAATCCTGCAGTGTGCGAGAGTTGGAAAAATGACCGGCTGGAACACATTTTGAGGACATGCCACCCACATGACATCTTCAATGCAGATGAAACTGGTCTTTACTACAAAATGCTTCCGGACAAAACGCTAGCATTCAAAGACGCGTGTGCCGGCGGAAAGCGCAGCTAAGAGCGACTAACGGTGTTGATAGCCGCCAACACGTCTGGAACCGAGCAGTGACGCCTGCTCATTCTGGGGAAAGCGTCCAAGCCACGTTGTTTCAAGGGAGTTAAAACTTTCCCAGTTGACTATGCGATAAACTCCAAAGCCTGGATGATGGCAGAACTCTTCAGGGAATGGACTGTCAAGCTGGATCAGAAGTTTGCATTAAGGGATCGTCGTGTTGTCCTAATCGTGGACAATTGCAGCGCACATGTAGACGTCCAACCACTGCAGGCAGTGTGCCTTGAATTTTTGCCACCAAATGTGACAGCCACCATGCAGCCACTCGACCAGGGTGTCATAAAAAAACTTGAGGGTTCTGTACAGGGAAATGCTGCTGCAACGGAAGATCATCTGTTTTGAAAGTGGCAAGGACTACCATATCACCATACTTGATGCAATGCACATGCTTGCTCGTGCGTGGGAGCTAGTTAAACCGGAAACGATTGCCAACAGTTTCAAGACATTCATCGTGCCCACGGATGCCATGTCTGCACCGGACACTGGGGACGATGCGGGTGCTGCTAGCGGGGAGCTGTCTTCCACCAAAGACTCGGATTTGCTCCCTGTCGTGGGTGACGTCTCGTTTGAAGACTTGGTGAATGTGGAGAATGGTGTCACAATATGCAGGCAACGTACTGATGACGACATCGTGGCTGACGTGACCGGCCGTGCGGGAGATGCAAGCGAGGAGGATACGGCCGAAGACCCCATCCGATCGCTTAAGCGTGTTTGATGTGGAGGTGGGACTTCAGGCTGCTGAGCTGTACTTTTCCCAGGGGGAAAATGCCGAGTGCGCGCTGAGGTACATCGCTGCTCTCCAGAGCATGCTTTTGGACGCACATTTTAAGCGCAGACGGCAGCAGGCCAGCCGCGAGTACTTTGGACAATAAAAGGAAGTTTAATTTGAACCGTTTTGCTGTAATTTTTTTAATTCAATCATTCTGATAATTAGACCAAATTTCAAGTTCCCATCGAGGTCGAATTAACGAAAGTTTAATGTATACGGAAGTGCAACTTATGGTCCAGAAAATACGGTAACTATCTGGAGTGCAACCACTGGTTGCGGGTGATTTTAATTGTTTGGCACGAGCGGAATGGCACTGGGACGACAGCGCACACTGACAGCAGTTCGAGCGTCTTGAAAGAAATTGTGGACTTGTGTGGGCTTGAAGACATTGGTGCTTTGTACGCAATAAGAAATGGTGTTAGGTGTTCGCCATTTCCAAAACACGTCACACGCCCAATTAGATCGCACTTATGTCGCAGTTGATGCACTATGATGATTTAAATCACATCTTTCCCACAAAAATAATCCCAAAAAGTTTTTATTTATCGTTTGTCCATAATTTGATGCATCTATGTGCATGTGTTTTGTACTAAAATTAAAGAATCATCAAGCAAGAAGGTTTTATATTAGGCTGAACACGAGAAGAAAGCAGTTCTCTCCTGTGCATATCAGAGAATTAAGCTGTCTTTCTACCTTCCACTTCGTTCATCAGTTATGTAAAGTCCTATTGCAAACAAATCAGAACACGAAAAAGAGAAAGAAAAACTAGAAAAGTAGTCGTATTGCAAGCAAATTACAACGTGAAATAAGAGGAAATAACGCTTTTAGCTGACTAAGAAAAGCAAGCAGTTTTTGTCCCACCATGGCGGGTTTACAGAAGAAGTTTTTTTATGGTACCTTAAATTTACACTAATTCTTCCGCATTGTTATCGGTGATACGACAGATTAATCCAGCAATCTGCCATGTTTAGGAATACATGTAGTGATAAAGAATCACAATTTTCAAACTCCAGCGATTTTAATCAAATTAGTCAGGTTTAAATTTAGAAAAAATCTGATTTAAATTAAACAAATTTGATTTATTTGATTTTTCTTTTAGATCATAATATTTTCTTTTGTTCATCATATTTGAGCTGCGGCCGCAAGCTGAAAAAGCAGAAGCAATTCACAGTGGTGGTCCAGCCATTTTAGGTTTTGGAGCAATTTTTGGAGCAAGAAAAACCCAATTTTGGAGCAATTCGTATCACATAAACTCCCCTTTTGGAGCAGGGAAAAGCTCGTTTTGGAGCACCTTGGTATCAGGAAAACTAAACATTTTGGAGCAGCATGAACATAGAGCAGTTCTGTGCCATGTCTTTATTATTATATATATATTACGGCTGCCCTTGTCAATCTTACCTTACCCCCCATATATATATATATGTCTGTGTGTGTCACGAACATCTGAATTTCATATAGTAATTTACAAAGAAAAGAACTCACCATAAGAAAACCATTTTATTTATGACAGAACATTCTTGCAGCTAAAGCTTAACTATGTAACAAAATATCACAGATGAAAACTAAAATATTGCTTAATACTTCTTGCCTTTTGACTGTAGGCTATATATCACAGGTGAAAAACAAATATTGACTCAATGCTTTTTGCATTTCTTTTTCAGTTCGTCCAGCTCGCAAAGAGTGCGTGACAAAGTAGCATTGGCTTCAACTAACATAGTTTGGCCACCTTCTACTTTTTCCAAGCTTTGGCACTTCAGTCCTGCACCAATGGTCTCTTCCGCCCTCTTCAGCAACGCACGGCACGAGATCACCCTTTCCTCCAACTGCTTCTTTAAGCGCTTGTCATGCGAGTTGTCAGCATCAACTTGTGCGCTGTCAGGCTTTCTTCTCTTCATGTCGGCCTCTCTGCTTCCAATTCTTTCCTCATACCGGGCTCTTGCTCTTCTGACGCTTCGCAGAAGGTCTGGTGACAGGGGCACCTTTGTGGCATCTCCATCATACCTTTGCAGGTAGGTCTTCACTTGCCGCAATCCGTTGATGCTCGCAATGCACTATGAGGCTCGGCCTTCAAGGAGATGCTTATTCTCACTGAAGCCTCGCTCACAGTCCGCGTTGCCATGAGGTAGAGAGAGCAGCGCTTTTACTAGCCTTGACAACAGCGGACGCTCTCCTCCGGCGCCGAAGAAAACAGGGCTACAGCGATGCCGTTCTGCACGGCCAACAGACACAAGTCGGACCCCCATCTTTCTTCAAGAGGAAGAGCTTGCCGGCGGAAAGCGACGATCCCCGAGAATGCAGTCGTGCAGCACACCCCAAAGGGCAGACGGACATGGAGTCGAAGATCGACCGGATTGATTCCGCGCGAAGGAAGAAGCCTGGAGCTAGCCTCAGCGTCCGTTCTACGCTGGAGCTCGACCCGTTCCAGCGTCGCATCAGCCAAAGCAGGAGAGACGAGCTCACAGCCTGCAGCAGCCAACCTCGTGATCATTCCGGGCGGGACGCGTCCAGACTACAGCTACTCGACATCTGCCTCAATGAGCCGATAGAGGACCACGCGTGCGCGGCTTACGACTGGGTCGTCGACGCCGAGCGTAGTCCAACGCTGGCGAGGCATCTGAAGAAAGCAGCGCTCGACAACCTTGCGGAGTGCGTTCATAGAGCATGGAATCGTGCTCCCATGGTCGACAGTCGTGCACTCCTTCAAAAAGTGTGGTATCTCGATTGTCTTGGACGGCGGAGAAGACTACCGTCTGTAGTTCATGTACAGTGACAAGGAGCTCTCGGACTCCGACGACAACCAGAGTGTCCTGTTCGGTTGCATTTCTGAGGATGTGCATTGCAGAAAAGATGTTCTATGAGGTATGTGTTGCTCAGGTTTCATTCTGTTTTGTCAGCGCGGTAGAATCTTACAGCAACAACCGCATATAAAGCTGGGTACTCACTGACCGCCCCCTCCATCACTTACCTCGTTTGGAGGACAAACTGCCGTCACAGGAACTCATCATTCCAGTCGGATGCCGGTAGGTGCACAGCGAATCGTCTCTCCATGGACAACTTGTCACGGTCGCTTGCAACGGCCGACGCACAGCACCTCGTCCATGAGCACTACACAGCACCGGTCATGCTGGATGCAGCCCGGAGGCGAAAGCTGCAGGCAGAAAACACTGCAATACATTTAGTAAACTTCTAGTCAAAAAATATTCCAGATTTGCCAAGCTGATGTCTCTTTTATTCTGGGGCCAGCTTAACAAGACAAAATCAGTCGGCCTTATTTATTCGTCACAAGAGCGTCGTCAAGACGGCACAGCCTAGCCTGAATATTGCTTCTTCTTAAAGGGGCAGTGCAACGATTTTATTGTTGAAAGAATTTGCAGCTTGTATTTTGTTTGATTATTTATTGAGGCACAAGTGAGAAAAAAACATGCCACGTTCCCACACGAAAGAGTCACCTCGTTGCGTAATCGCGAAGGGAAAAACTAATTATTCAGCGATCTGCAGCTGCGTGTGGCGGTTACATCAGCTATGGTGTCGCGTCAGTGCAGTATGCGTGAAAGTTTACAAAACCAGGCCCCCTCCTATGCTACACTTGCCATCAGTCCTGTGGCAAACAGTCTTTTGTCTCAATCGCTCACCATGACTTTCGGCGACACTAATCCTTGAAGAGTCAACAATCACGGAGGGAGCGGCTGGGGGCTCTGAAGACAGAATCCGACGGGAAACCAGCTGGTCCCCCAGTGACATCATTCAAAAAGTGGCATGAACGTTGAGGGCTACTTGGACGTTTTATATGTTTCCCTTGATACGTTTCACTAGCGTGTGCAAGAAAAATGGTTTTCTGTTCATTGTATGAATGACGCAGATTAGCTTCTGCAGTTAATTAGCCTAAGTCTGAAAGTCTTTACACTATGTCGAGCAAGCCAGCCTACAAATTCCACTCAGCTTCAATGGATACTTTTTGTTCCCACTTCGCTCATTTACCGTGCAACCAAAATCACAGTATTTACAACAAAAGGAAACAGAAGGAATGTAAAAAAAAAAAAATTCAGTCTGGTAATATGTCAGAGTTTTACTAAAATGCGCATCCTCAAAAGCTCCCTGTCAGGACTCTTCCAGGAGCGGCAAGATAAGTTTGGCCAAGCATGTCCAATAACCATTTTTAATTTTTATGAAAAAAAAAATCTTTAATGACCATCAAAGCAAAACAGAAATCTGTTTTGCGAAAAAAAAATGTTGTCCTTGCGGAAAAAAATTAGAAGCTTACTTTCAGTGCAAAGCACTTTCTGCAAATTGCGCAAAGTTGGCATTTGGGTCACTTCTCCCAAAAAGCTGCTGTAGCTAACGGTCTAGAAATATTTAGACAAGGTATGCATAAGGAGGATTGACTTAACATATTTATCATTGAGTATCGACATTGCTCATTTCTAGAAAGAAATCGCAGACATGGCACATTTCGCAAGAATACTTACTTTTTTTTTCCTTCACATCTTTAATTATTAGAACTTTCTAACTTCGCCAGCGTGTTGTCCTGTATCTTGTTAATATTGGCGTTAAATATTTTGTCCTGGGCAGCAAAATACATTTAAGAGAAATGCTCAAATGAGGCAATTTTTATAATTACGAGTTATTTTGGAACTACTTTAAAAAGAAAGGCCATGTTCGATTTCTTTAATCTCTCCCACATTAAGGCCAATGATAGGCACTAACGGAATCTTCGAAAACATGTTGCGTTATTTTTATGTACTTGAAGTTATAAAGCTAGAAATATGACCAAATTGAGGCTACCGCAACACCGTGAATGGGGCGTGTAGATATGCATAGATGACAAATTCATTCTTTTTACGAGGCGTAAAAATGGTTCACTGTGGTCAGAAAGAAACAAATTGACGGCACAGAGGCAGACGGTGGTTTGTAAATTGAGAATTCTTAGCGTGTTTTTATATAAGAGTCGAAGAAAATGCTCGCAGTCCGGTGCGATCGAGAGGCTCTCTCATGTCGCATGCTTCGCAGGGCCTGTTTTCAAGAGCCGGGATGTAGGGTCTCTGTGTAGGCCACATAAAGGAAGCGACCAGAGGGGCTCCGCTTAAGATATATTTATCTTAGCCTGGCAGGTAACATGCTACGGCAGGGCAGAACCGGCGCGCCTTGGAGTGTGATGACAACTGACCATTTTGTTCCCGACACTTTTGTTTTTCTTTGTTCTGGAACGTCATCAAAGAGCGCCTCCCTTCCCTGCACGAGCTCTTGACATTGACGGCATTTTGTTTTCGGCTATTTATTTGTATTTTTACTGTGAGCACGTATTGTAGACATCATGTTCTATAAAAAATGGCATCACTCTAAACAAAAAGACATGGAGGCACCCTAGCCTGCTCCACCTGGTTTTCCAGCGAGCGTTGGTGTAAACAGTGGGGGCGCCGGCATGGCCCGAGGGTCAGATTTCTTTCCTCTGTGCGCAGTCGCCTTCAGACGGATAATACAAACTCAGAACCGTTTTCATACCACGGAGTTGGACTGCGTTTATCGTCCTTAGCTTTGAACAGGTACCCACAGGCCGTAAAACGCGAAGAGAAGATAAATACTGAAGGGTACCCATTATGTAAAATTGTTTTTATAATTCTTTCTCATAAGATTTTTATGAGATTTGTTATAGCCACTTTGCACTACACTGCTCACAGACGATAGTGCAGGCGAGTAATTATTTCCGAAGTGGCTTCTTTGTAGACATTCCTGTTCTTGATACCAGCAATTCGTGCTGCAGTGGGTTGATGCGTGTGCATTGGCAGAGGTGCCAGGACTGATTTTCAGGCACGGGCCGGAGGGAATCCCAGTCCCTCGTTTTCATTTTCCTGAACACCTACACGTCAGGCCTCGGCAAGTGAATTAGTGCAACATTCCAAAATTTTGTCTTGAGGACGTCCCCATATCTGACACACACTCAATAGCTGATGTGGCAGGCCCTCATCAGCTATCAGATCAGACACTGAAAAGAGTTGCGTGGTGTTTGACGAGGTCTCCAATCCCATCGCAGGCGTTCTTGCCATGCCCAGTAGCTGAAAAAAGCCATTTAATCGACAGGTATGTGATTTTCGTGAGCTTATGAAATTGATACTGTTTTTTTTTTTAAAAATGACCTTCCGCACCATCATTGACATACGTCGCATGAGTGTACAGCAGAGCAACGTCCTGAACCCACTCATGAATTTTCGCAACGGCGCAGCATGCATGGGCGGAATTGTAGATGGAGTCATCACTGATCAGGGTGCAGCTACACATTCCTTTTCTAGTTGTCACCACGCCTGTGAAGATTAAAACTTGCGTCTTTTGCCAGTCATGTGACTGAACTTCTTCATGCAGTACAAGTGTCCAGTGTTCTGTGAAATCAAAATGGAGCAGGACATCACTTTATTCTAGGAATCGTTTTGCTTCTCTTATCGTTTTGCCATGCTTGCGTCAAATATATTCATGCTGCATCCATTTTCTCAAGTACTCTCGAAGGTGTTCCACAAACGTATCAGGACCTACTTCATTCCTTGGCAGCTCTCCTTTCTCCTAGGCCGCGTAGAACACTTCATCACTCCCAGGCCAGGCGAAAAAAGAGATTCAGCTGTTGGGCATGAGCTGCACTGGCCGAGGAAGCACTTCGTAGACTGAGGGTCGCATATAATCAGTTCACGAAGGTCTCCAACACTTATTTTTCCAGTGGCTTCGTCTAAGGCATTAGCACTTAGCTTGATGTTAGCCCAGTATGCACACAAGCAAACTTTGTGCCAAGAAGTATACTCCACCCACTTTGCCCACAATGAGTAGAACTTGGTGAGCCCAATGGCCGTGTCAGGTTGAGCCGCCTTAAACAACCGGGAAGTTTGACGAATAGAGCTAGTCATAAAACGTTTTGAGACATCATTTCTGTCCCTTTGAAATGATGTCAATAACGTCCTTCTTGTTTGGGCTTTGTCGGGAGGAGTTTAGTTCTTCTTTGTGTAATTATTTAGTGCCGCCTGAACATCCTCTTGGCTCAGCCTCATTCTTGTGTAGGGGTCAGGAATCGACCACACTCCGAGCGTTTCTTGGCTCTTCCTTGCTTTTTGGATCAGGTGGCGAGTCGCTGAAGTAATCATCTTTTGGATCTGTTGCTTGGAAAGATTCCTCAGGAGCAAGGTCAGGAGACGGCATTGTTCTTAGTATAGATAAGAAGAATCAAACGCATACATCAGGTTGCTGAACAACTCCGGAGAAACGTTGCAGTTTTGTACAGAGGCTCCAGGCTCCTCCGTGACTCTATATGCTGCAGTGAGGCTAGATGAAATTTTCGTAACGAGAACACTCTCGATTTCTCTCTGGTTCCACCTTGAGTAAGGCTACCGACAATGCGATTTCAACTCAGTCCGTGATTTCAGAGGTGATATTTCTGTTGACTGAACGCTGACTCCTGTCGTTCGACGCGTCACCGGTTTGAAGATGGCTGCTATGGTGACTGCAGTGTATTCTATGGAATGCATGTTTTTATGCACAGTGTCTAGATGGTGTTTCACCATACACTAGGAAAAACTCCCTTGATAAAAACGCAAACACGTCAAGGGACTTCACTCTAGGAATTCAGTTTTGCAACGACGGATGGCGGACTGAGGTGAGTGAGGGGAGTACCCCGCCTCCGCGGGAGTTCCACAACTGACCTAATCTACTAACGTTGACCTGCAGCACAAACACAAACACAGGGGGCTTCACTCGATCTGAGGAACTGTTGCAGCACTGCCGGAGGCACGATCAGGAGAACGCGGCTTTTTCGTTCGTACCGTTGCGCCTCCTGGCCAGAGAGAAAGGTGAAAGCGCAAGCTCTTTGCTCTGCGGAAGTCGCCTCTAGACGAGCACACGCGCGGCGGGGCCACCTTACCAAGTTCTCGTAGTTCCCGCTCCGGAGTCCGGAAGGAAGAGCTTGCATGAGTACGCTCGCTATTACATCCGACAAAAAACAAAGAGTGAATACGCACCCAAAGTCAGCCCAGCAACAAAACGCCGGTTTAGCCGTCTAGGCGTGCGAACTCACCGCGCTTTGCGGAGCACCCGATGGCACTTGCCAGACTCTTGACATGCAGCACAAGGCGTGCCAGGAAGAACTTGAGCTCGCGACTTTGGGGACACACGACAGCCAAAGAGCTATGAGTGTTGGAACAATTCTAACAAAACTGTTTAAATAACGGGACCGGGGTTCAAAATCAAAATATGGGGACGAACACTCGAGAACAAGGAGAAATGATTCTGAAGGTTTCCAGCTGAACGTAAGGAAAAAACAAGGAGTAGAGAAAAAGAGACACACACTGCTGGACTATCAACCATTTACTGAAATTCTTCTTTTTCTTTTTCTTTTTCTCTACTCCTTGTTTTTTCCTTACGTTCAGCTGGAAACCTTCAGAATCATGTCATACCAACCAGCTCAGCTCCAGGCAGTCACAAGGAGAAATGAGGACAACACTAGCGATTTCGATGGCGTTGGCGATGCCCAAGTTGACAAGTTGTGGCAAGCAGCGCCTCTAGCGGTTGAGGGGCACCTCTGGGAGTAGGAGACTGTTAACGGGCAGTTTCGGTTTCGGTTTCGCTGGTCTGTGCATCTGTTATCTGCTATCGTCTCCGCACCGTCATTGCTCACGTCGTCGTGGGTTGCTCCACACCTAGGCGCGATGCAGTAAAAACCGTGGCGTTGACGAATAGGCTAGTTGGTAGTTAATTTTAACGGGAAACAAACAGCGCAGGGACACGAGCAGAGTAATTTGTCTTCCGTCTCCTATTCTGTTCGTGTACCTGCGGTGTTTGTTACCCGCTACAAGAACGGTAAGTACCCTTTCCTTCTCGCCGCTGCATATCAGACACAGCAAATAACAAGACAGTTATGATGTTGTTTTTTTTTTTTTTTTTTGGCATGGGGAGTGAGCGAAAACGCCGCAACGGCAAAGTCAAGTGAACGCAGATCTACTGGGTGATTCAAGGAGCGGCCAGGCTCTTTAAATCGACCGCGAAATTCGGTTTCTTATGGCGAGTTTGTTTTACGGCACTCGTGTCCACGCGTGCCAGCTCACAGCGTAAAGAGAGTTCGTTTCGGCCGGCACTCCATGAGTGGTTTCACGCTCCGAGTACGTTTCAGCGGCAGCACACCACGCGTGCATGCACTCGCTGCAGCGAGAAAATCGAGCGTGCGCCGAAATGCGATCCCGTCATGCGTCGCTCCGGAGAGGAGCGGGAGTAGACGACGAGGGTTCGTCTGCTACAATGCGTCATTCGTGCAGCGGAATTACAGTGAGCGGAACCGAAAGGAAAAAAAAAAAAAAAGAGTAGATTTTCTGATAGAAATCGTGTCTCGCGGGCAACGGAATCAAACACGAGCTTCAATTGTGAGCGTCTGCTGTTTCATGAAGGAAGCAATTGACAACCTGTGCTTTACCCGAGGCTTGGGCAACATCATCATGTTTAACATTTACCTGCGTCAGCTATCTTGCCCCGTCGTATTTTGTTTGAGAAAGCTCTCATTCTCGGCGCCCTCACCAAGGCTGAAATTTGATCGACCTGTAACGACGATCGAAATCGAATGTCTCACCAAACGTTTTGCTGGATATTCCAACAGACTAGTTTTAAGCCGTACCCTTTCAGTGGTTCACGCATAATACCATGCCCAAACGGATCAAGCTTCTGGGCGGACAGCATCATCAGTTTTCTCCAGTATAAACGGTTATAATAATTGAGAGATCGCAACCAGCTGCTTTGTAGTCAGCTGATTGTGGAAATTTACGTCATTAAGTCATCGCATATACTGGGTGATTCAAGGAGAGGCCAGGCTCTTTAAATCGGCCGCAAAATTCGGTTTCTTAACTTATCGCGCTACGACTTTGTGCAGCGTTGCCCACAGATGGTGCATTTTTTTTTTTTTTTTTGTAAAATTTGCAAAGAGCGAACTTACCTGAGGAAAAAGTAAAGAAAGAAAAAGGCTTAGCTCCTATTAGAGTTCCCGTATAGACCATTCTAAAAAAGAGCGTGTGGCCGGTGCCATTTTGAGTGTTCGTGCGCATGGCGCGTTCTTTGCTCGCTTTCCGAAGCGACGAACACGCACGTGCTGGACTGTGAAGATCGCACGCTGGTCTGTGATTTTGTAAAGATTGGAAAGGTCTATTAGCGGCGAGAAGTTTTGGTGGCGCCCTCCTGTGGTTCCCCCTTGTGACGTCATTACCTTGCAAACAACAAGTTCGATGGTGTTTGTTATTAGCATGGTGGAAGCTTGAAATCATTGCGCTCTCAAAGGAACACTGCCAACACCGTCAAAATTAAAGTTCTTTCATTCCTCTTATTTCCGTCGATGAAAATCCCCTTTCCGACGTCATAGTCAGCGTTCGGCCAATCGTAGAAGGCCGACCACAGCGACGCTTTCGGTCGCGCACGGGGCTAATAGGCTCCCTACGGGAGCCAGAGTTGCGCGTTCATGCGTGGCATGTGGATTCAGCTCCTCACGTGACTGAATTCGGCGAATAGCAGCGCCGCGCGTTTGAGGCGCGCGGCGCGCTCAAAAGCCGGGGAACGTACGCCGGGGCGCGTGCAACGTCTACTTTGCTGCACGATACTTGATCCGGCTCCTCACGTGATCGGATCTCAGCGAATAGCGGCGAGGGCGGCAAGCGGCACGAGGAATCAAACGCGCAACTCTGGCTCCCGTAGGGAGCCAATACAGGAGACGCCACCGGTCTTCAAACAACACAGCGCTGTTTCACACGGGAGACAAGAGATGGCGCAATGAACGCCGTACAGGGGCCTTGCGTTGGCGTAAGGCCCCTGTATTACGCCAACGAACGAGCATACGGCACCAAGAGCCGGCGTCTTTAGCAGACGCTATTTTCGAATTAAAAGCGGCGCACTTCTTTCATATCTGTTGTTGTTTTTGTTTATGCGACTGTCGCCGCCTGCGGAACGCGCGCCGCTTTTGAGTAGAAAAAATCGTCTGCTAAAGACGCCGGCTCTCGGCGCCGTATGCTCGTTCGTTGGCGGTTATTGGCATCGCGACCGCTTGCGCCATCTCTTGTCTCCCGTGCGAAACGGCACCGCGTTGTTTGAAGACCGGTGGCTTCGCTGCGTTTCCATAGGAGCTAAGCCTTTTTCTTTCTTTACTTTTTCCTCAGGTAAATTCGCTCTTTGCAAATTTTGCAAAAAAAAAAATGCACCAAATGTGGGCAACGCTGCACAAAGTCGTAGCGCGATAATACAGTGGCTTAAAGGGGGTGGTGTAGTTACCACGTATCCTCCACCATGCATGGGGAGCGGCCGCTCCTTGGAAGAAGGTGTAGGTGGCGGTTCGATCTGCAGCTTTGTTAGGGTGTGGTGCCTGGAACCAACACCTCCTAGAACACAAGGCCGTAGCGCTCCTCTCGTGACGTCGCGAAGGAAGGCCATCGGGGGGCGCGGGTCGAAGCGAAGGCAACGCGCGTGGATCGACCATCGTAACGCGCTTTTAGTCACATACGCGCGTCTTATTAGCTAAAATGAAAGCTGCACATATATCAAGGGGTCTCGAAAATATTTTATTACACGGGCAAAATATAACACCGCTAACTAATCGGTATGAAATGGTACGAGGTAGGCGTATAAGAGAAAACATTGAGTCACGCAATTATTGCTGTACGAATGCATATTTTACACAGAAATACTTCGACAAAATGGCGAGGCACGCAGTGATTGGACACAGCAAAACAGATCACAGTTAAAAATCAGGTAGACGTAGTCAACGCGGACGCGGCTAGACAAATGTCACTTACGATCATGTAAGCGAGTTTATCGCGTGCAGTCATTGAATTCTTGCATCATACCCCGGCCACATGGCAAAAGTAATGTAATTTCGATCGAATGACATTATGGGGTCGACAAATCAGCTTGCGACAATCGTATAATCACTCAAGACCGCGAGCTGATTAAGTCCCTTATCATTTAATGAAAATATATGAACTTTTCCGTGTGGCAGGGGTACTAAACTTACTATTTACAGTCAACTAATTTACTTCTCCCTATGGGCTCAAGCTGCCTTAGAACAAAATATCTTATTTTGTATACAATAATACTATTACCTTAATACAGTTAAGATTCTAGTATAAAAGCGGTAAAAGCAATAAAATAACATTAGTATAAATAAACACATAAGCACAAACAAGGCACTTTTTATAATCACACAAACTTGTTATTCACCTTCCGGTGAAAACTAGAATATTACCACACAGATTTACAAATGTCGACGCAACCGCACAAGGATAACGATCGAACAAGATGCCATTCTATCACGAAAAAAAAAAAAACCGACTGCAGCACTTTACTCGCGCCCCACATGACCAAGAAAGCCCGTAATTAAGTTGTTTCTCACATGTCGATCGTATCCATACGTCCCACAATATCCGTGACGAAACAACCAACTATGATTTCTGACTCCCCGGCCTTTACCTTTTCCGGTGTGCTATTTAGAATCGCGAAATTCATTATAGTTATTGTTAAATCGGCAAATAAAAATGATGCAAAAACCAACATTCAAATATATCCGCCCTTTTCAGTGCCGTGACGTCAGTGGCGGGCAGGCTTGCCAGTCGAGCAAGCAGTCTCAAAAATAGAATATGCCAATCATTTGTTCCGTGCTGGAGTGCAGGTACTGGAGCTCGAGCTTCCAAAGCATTCATTCGACACCATGAAACTGCTTCCAATCAGTTGGGAACAAATTGTACAGTCCAAAGAGTGAACCCCTGCCTTCCACTGACGTCACTTTTTCGTTGTTGCCAGTAGAGACTTTCAGTTTGAAAAACACGGTGAGGACCAAAACTGTAAATTCAATAACTTCGTGAAAAAAATATTTTAACCTAATATTTGGGATACTATTTGAATGATGTTGGTTGGCAAGTTTAGCAAAATTTCAAGCAAATCGGGGACCATGAAGAAGTCGCCGGAGTACCTCTTTAAGTCTCTCTCTGTCGAGAGGTCTATCGATAATCGACCAGTGTCATCGTTGGCTAGTTGCTACACGTCACTCAAACCGTAGCAGGACTTGTTCCGCGAATCCACGTAAATGCCGTAGTATCAAGCGAACACAAAAAAAAAAAAAAACTACCCGAGACTGCGGTGACGACAAAAAAACGACGGGTAGGAGGATCAAAAGAACCAGACACACACGCACACGAGAGCAGCGGCCGCAGTGTGGGAGGCTTAACGTCGTCGACCCATCTCTTGCTCAAGTGCGCTCCCTGCGACGATAACTGGATTTTTTTCGGTTCCCTTCTCTTCTGAAAGTCTCAGCGTTCCTTTTTAGACAGTCAGCAGCTCACACACAACGTAAATTTACCAGTATCGGAGCCCGTACGAGGGACCAGCAGACCGGTTCATTCGAAAAGTGTGAGGATCTGCGGGATTGCACGTAGTCCCGCGGTTACGGGGATAATCATAAATATAAAAAAAATTGGTACTTTCAACCTTGGTAGCGCGTTGTATATTATGTTTATATTATATATATAATAAATTGTGCAATACTGCGCTTTTAAAACATATATTAATGTCGGATAAACGCTCACGAACACCCCGCGCCGCTAGACAAGAAACGTTTTTTTCACGTCGATGCCCAGAAATTTTTCTCACGTAGTTGCGCGATGGACTTCCTTCTCCGACATTGTGACGTAACGACTCGGAGCGCTACGGCCTTCTCTTCTAGGAGGTGTTGCGCTTCCACGTCCATCGCTTCTCCCCCTCGCTCCGACGACTCTCTAGGGACCGCTAGTGCGCCGGGCCAACACCTCCTAGAAGACAAGGCCAGAGTGCTCATCTCGTGACGTCGCGAAGGAAGGCCATCGGGGGCGCGCGTCGAAGCGAAGGCAACGCGCGTGGATCGACCGTTGTAACGCGCTTTTAGTCACATACGCGTGTCTTATTAGCTAAGATGAAAGCTGCACAAAACAACGGGTCTAGAAAACACTTTATTTCACGCGCAAAATATTACACCGCTAAATAATCGGTACGAAATGACACGAGGTGTGCGTATAAGACATCTATAGAAAAATGTGATTGTTTTAACTCGAAAAC